>JAPMOQ010029703.1:1987723-2051499 GCA_026543055.1 Argiope trifasciata | reverse complement strand
ATATATATATGCATAAATTTTGTCACCTACGAACGTATCCCCTATAATCCCATATAAATGACCATTCCGTATTCACGGCTTCTGTATTTGCGGCATATTTATGGAACATATGTATACCCCGCGAATAAAGAGCTTTCACTGTAAATGTCACAGCTTCACGCTGAGCTTTTCATTTTAAATTGCAAAACTCTCATTCAGTCATTTTCCCCACTTCAAGTGATATCAGTAGATGTCGCATTAATATTTTTTTTAAAAAAGCAGGATTAACACTGTATTGGGTTAGATATTCAAACCATTGCTAGAAGAGTGACGAATAATTTTCGTTGCTCGAATGCTATTCATTAGTGCTACCTCAAACGGTGTGTCTAAAATTAGAACAAACAAATATATTGTTTTAAACACATTTGCTGTTGATTTGGCATTAATTAAAGCATCATTTTTTCTTTATTGTCACCTTTCACTTCAAAATTCAATATAAATACTTACTACAATGTAATAATATTTCTCATTAAACATTTCAAACCACACTTGCAAAACAAATCTCAAGTATCATGGGTTAGGTGACTTGCTATTTATCAATAGCCAAGCGAAAAAAACACGATGTTAACACAATTTTAATATGGATATATAATAGAGAAATGTAAACATAATTTTGCTGATGCATGGCCAAAAAGAAGAAAATATTTGAATGAATTAAATTCTATTATGCGAACCATAATTTGTGCAAAGGAACGAAAGGTGGAATACGTCCATTCAAACCAACACAAGAGCAAAGAGAAATTTTCCCTTCAGTGATTTTACGTGAGATTCTGATAGCGATTTCTTTGGCATGTTTCTACTTAGAAAATCTTGGGTATCTTTTTTTTTAAAAAATGGTAGTTAAGAATTTTTATTCCTTTGCTCAGAGTGTCAGAGATTTCAATGGCAATCGGTTTTTTTCATCAATAAATAATTAAATAAAAAAGAGGAATCAGAAAAAATATTTAGAAAGAATATGGACTAATTCAAGATTAAAAAAAGGGGGTAATTAATAAGGATTTTAATAATTATATTAAAATAAATTTGTTTTATAAATAGGTTTTATTTCACTTAACCTTTTTTTTTTTACTTTTAATTTCGACGGTTTAGATTCGTTTTGAACTTGATTTTATAACAACCTCCGCATACTTTAAAAGAAATGCCATCCAAAGAATCCTGACTCCGCATAAATTCAGCATAAGAATCGGACGATATTTTTAAGGTCATTGATGCGGATTGAATGAGTAATATGGTTTTCCCAGAAACCACAATTACATAAACAAACTTGCATACAGAAATCTGAGAAGCAAGCAAATACAAAGGAAGATAGAAATGGAAACTGTTTCCAAAATTATTGCAAGCCGCCGTAAAAAGAAATCCATAATTTCGCTCACATAAATTTTTTTTTGTACTCTCCAGAAAGATATAATAAGCATCATTATAGTATATGTCAAACAAATAACTATGTATTTAGTAATTTGTCTCATATAAAATAGGCAGCTGAACAAACAAACATGTCCGGAAAAAAATATTTTGGAAAATGTTATCTTAGCAGAATCATTAATCAAAAAAGAAGTTAAAATTAACTATTTACCAGTATACCGCAATATTAAAGTACTTTGCAATGTGAAATAATAAATAAGCACTAAATCGTAAAAGTTTTCTTTCTAAAATAAACAACATTCTCTCCACGCTTCAATTATTTTTTTTTTATTTGTAAATACATTTCAAACTTCCTGTCTTAGCCCATTAAACAATACGAGACAAAATACATTTCTAAAAAAAAAAAAAAAAAAAAAAAAAAAAGGGGGGGGGGGGTGATGTTGCAACATTTGTTTCTCCCGCATTAATGGGATACTTTTCAAAAACACAATTTGTATAAATCAGAAATGCTATTTTTATAAGAGGATAAATTATAATCAAAAAGAGGAGAATACAATCAGAGAGGAAATTTATTTTTATTCTCAAGAACAAAAGGTCCCTATTATGAAGTAAATAAATAAATGGCAAATACTTATTACTTTTCTCTTAATGACAAATCATGTTAAATGGAGATCTAAGCATGTTTCTCATTTCCTTTTGTCATTAGCTGGACAGCGATTAAAAGCAGTAATTAATCCATTTGCATCATTTGAAAATATGAAAAAAAAAAAAGGCCCATATGACGGAAAAAAAAATTTTCTTTTCTTATTTAGGTATAAAATTGTAGAAAAGTAGAATAAAATAAATAAATTTTTGAGCATTATTTGTTAGTAATATTTGAAACTGTGGTATATAATATGAATACAGTATATATCATATAGCGTATAATATGATGTAGCGTATATATACGCTCCAGTGACAGTGACCAGAAAAACTGAGCGTATACAGTGAAACCTCGTTACAACAATATTTTAGGGACCAAATAAATATATTGTTGTAGAGAGGCATATTGTTATATCGAGGGCCCACATATTTTGAGCATTTAATAAGTTTTTTTTATCATTATTAGTTTAAGGTGCATAACATACTACTTTTAAGTCTATATTTAGAAGAAATTAATTAGTAAAATACTAATAATAGTGGTTTAAATACAAAAAAAAAAAAAAAAGATAAATTCAGAAAATAAGCACATAAATATTCACATACCTGAAAACACTTTTTATTGAAAATAATCCAATATTTTTGTTTCTTTTTTCATTTTTTTAAACTGTTAAGTTCACCAATACTGTATGCATTGAGTCTAGTGCACGAAAATGTTCTTCATTTGTCGACGGAAGGCTTGAAAAAAATGTCCGTAGAGAATTCACGGATTGAAGAGCTTCCTGGGATGACAATAAGGACTGCGATGTACCTGTATTATCATCATCATCAATATCATGATCATATTCATCATTGTTTCCTATCTCATCAGTAATTTCAGAGAGAATATCTTCATCAGTAACTGCTGCGAAAACCATAAGATCATCATCTGCTGTTAAATAGTCTTCTATACTAATTCCAAACTTTTTACCGGTTGTTTCCTCAAGTTGGGATACGGATTTTTTGATGTGCAAAACACATTCTTGATCATCTGAGAGATCATTGTCTATGGAATTTTCATCATTATCAGATTTCTTATCTTCCATAACACAAAGACCGGCCTTTTTCCAGCAATTCCGAATGGTTTTTTCTGTTACTTCCCACCAACTTCCAGCAATATTGTGACACGCTTCCTTGACATTTACAGCTTTGAAAGGGTCTTCTACTTTATTTTCAAAGTTTATAAGTATGGAGTCCACCAACCGTTTTCTGTAATATCCTTTGAAGCACTTAATTATGCCCATATCAAGTGGCTGTAAAATTGAAGTGCAATTGGCAGGGAAAAAAGCTATTTCGATATTTTGTAGCTTTGGAAATGACGTGTGATCACCGCAGTTATCTATCAACAAAACGATTTTTTTCTTTCTCTTCTTCATTTCATTGTCTAACTTCTGTAACCATTCGGAAAAAAGTTTAGACGTCATCCAAGCCTTCTTATTTGCTTTATACTCCACGGGAAGACTTTTCACGTTCTTAAAGCACCTTGGCTTCAATGATTTACCAATGACGAGAGGTTGTATTCTATGCGTTCCAGCGCTATTTGTACACAGAAGAACAGACAGTCTCTGTTTTGATTTCTTCCCTCCATAACACTTTTCACCCTTGAATGCCAATGTTCGATCGGGTAGGAGTTGGAAAAACAGCCCAGCTTCATCTGCATTATAAATGTCTTCTGGAGCACACTTTTCTAAGATTTCTTTCATCTTGTTTTGCCGCCATTCATTTGCATCGTTTATCGGGGCTGACTTTTTCTCCCCGTGAACTTCTTGGAAAGTTATTCCATAACGATCTCGAAAACGCATTAACCAACCATTGCTAGCTTTGAAAGTTTCGTTCCCTAGCATTGCTGCAAATTTCCGTGCTTTTGCACATAATAAAGGTCCATTTATTGGGACATTTGTTGCTCTCATCTCTTGAAACCATTTTAAAACAGCAGCATCAAAGTTTTCATTTGTCGCAACCTTCAGTCGTTTTCGCTCTGGGTTAATTTCATTTGAAGTTACAGCATCTTCGATTTGCTTTCTCTTCTTTAGGAAGGTTGCAACTGTAGATTGCGATAATCCATGTTTCTTAGCCGCATCAATCTACTTCATTCCCTCATCAATATCATTGATAACTTTCAGTTTATCTCGAAAAGATAGTTGCTTTCGCCCAGCCATCTAAAGGCCTTATCACACGGCAAAATATTTTCGGCGCTTTCCCTCAGCAAACGACAAGGAAAGTGACGTCACTTGTGTGACATCACTTAAAAGTTTCACATGATTTGTTGAATTTCGTTTGCGGGCAATATTTACGATAACATTTTCGAACTTGTTCGAATAAGTTGTCGATTATGAAACTTGCCGGTTTTTGAGTGTAGAAACGGAAAAGGGCTGGCGACATTTCACCGTGTGATAAGGCCTTTAGGGAACAATATCGCTTGAAAGAAAGAAAAGTTTAAACCAAATGTTTCGCCTAGAGCTCAAAATCGTTAAAGACTATAAAACAACTTTTGAACTCACTTTTCAGCACGTCACTTAACAACACCCCGCCTCCATCTCCCTCTGTTCCTCTAACAAAGGGCACTTGTTCTGTGACAAGGTGAAAAGACAGGTCCAGATGTCCTTAAACCTTATCAGAATTCCAAAGCTTACTGGGAAATGAGACTAGGCATACATTTACACTTCACCCCCCCCCCCTCACCAACTCCAATTCCCAAAAGGGTGGTCTTCATCTGTTTTGAAATCTGAACAATAGCTATTTATTCAAGGATAAGTTGAATATCCACAATGAGTCTTAATAGACGGAAATAATAACAAAAGAAAACGAAAAAAAAAAGCGTTTGAAAATCAAAATATTACTATAAAGGGAGAAAATAATACTGAAATTTAGATTGAAAAAATCGTTTTACAGAGGTTTATTGTTCTAGAGAATATCGCAATATTCACGGGAGATTAACATTAGTTTATATGCAAAATCGCCGGGACCACAAAACATTATTGTAGTAGAGGGAGTTATTGTTGTATCGGGTATCGTTGTAGCGAGAGTTTACTGTGTATACGCTAATGATGCAAATGGGTTAATACATTTCGTAATGAGGCTTCTTTGTAAAAGTTTTTGAGTCATTGATTCAATAATTGGCCATTTGAAGTTTGCGTCATACTCTCGCAGAGAAGAGAGTGTTTGGTAAAGTTATATTAACGTCCCGCTGTAAAGCAACATTAAAGAAATTTCGGGACGGACCTCGTAATTTTGAACTGCGGTCAAATGACAACTGAACTGACAGGCCCCTCTCCACACTACATCAGCAGGAGGACGTTTGGTCCTGATGATGCAACAGACTTCCTTAAACGATGGTTCTTCGATGGAATCGGGTCCCGAACTTGAAACAATACGGTTCAAGGGTCGACACATTATCGCCAGGCCTCCATGGCCCGAGAATAGTTTTTTAGTTTAGTTTAGTTTAGTTATATTAACGTCCCATTTTGAAGCAACACTAGGGCTACTTTAGGACGGACCTCGTAAGTCTGAACCGTGATCAGATGACAAGGACGACAACTGAGCTGGAACCCCCTCTCCAAACTTCCACGCCACACCAGCCCGAGAATAGAGAGGGGATTGGTTGTAATGTTGTAATACCATGTTTCGGTAATCAAGTCATGAGTTTTATCATCAATGATCCGTGATTTGAGTCTGAACCTATTTCGCCGAAATTTATTAGTTACATTTTCTTCTTTTTTATTTCCTATGTGTTACAACAAATTGCCATATCTTGAATTAATCCTCCATTTTTCTTGCACAGCCACTTACTAAAGAATTTCATTGCCGTGCCATTTACCCTATTTCCAAATGTTATGTCCGCAAGTTAAGAACCCTGAGTTCATGCACTCTGTGATTCTTCCCTCAAATTGGTAAATAGATTAAGGATTCTCTAGGTAAGGACAGTGTCTGAAATTCCAACTAGACAGCTACACAGAGCTGCTAAACTGACAGGAGTTACAAGCAGATCGCTTTAAAAAGTTTCTGCGTTAGTTGGCAAATTAATGTTTGTAAAAATAAAAATTTTATAATGATATAATATTAGCATTCAATGTAATAAAATTGTTCAGGTTCCTGAATATTTTAATTACATTCGCTTAGTTATTAGAATAATTATAAAATTGAGCATTTGTTTCAACAATATTGTGCACAAGTGTAGATGAATCTGAAATCGCAATATATAAATAAAAATAAATAATATAAAATATTTAAAAAATATCAATCAACTAGCAATATTCTGAAATAAGAAAAGACTGATATTTAATCTTATTAAAAGAGGAATATGCACTGTTTAGAGCCACCAAGTACCAAAATCCGCTACTGTGAATGGTATACCTTGGTACATTTTAAATCGTTGATTGAACCACCTTCCAGAGATGTAATACTAATCATCTGATGGTTTAAAAAGACAGAGACTATTTTGAAACAGTTATCATGTATCATCATCGCGGCGCAATAAACTAAACGAAAATCAAAGCATTATGACTGACATCCCTGATATTCCACAAAAATGAAACTAAGCAGTCACATATCATAATTAGAAAAGTTCTCTGAATGTTAAAGTAGATCTACAATATTTCAGAATTTTTAGATTTCCAAAAAAATTATGAAGGTGAAAATTAAGTTAAAGATAATCCCTCTCTACTTCCCCTTACTACTACTGCCCCTTAGCTGTGTGGACTGATGTAAAACTAAAGAATTTTAATTAAAGAATTGTGTAATATGTTTAACATTAGTTGCAATATTAGTTTAACATTTGATGGCTTTTAAAGAGTATGAAAAGAGAAACTGAAATGCTCGGTAAGATATTAGAAAAGTATTTTCTGAAAAAGAACACATGAATACTAAGAGAAGCTATAAATCAGTGGAAAAACAAATTCAGAGCCTGGCTAGTAGTAACTTTGCAATGACCGATAATAAAACTCGACTCGTCAAGAGGAATGAATGGGGAAAAATAACCATGGGAGAATAATGTTGGTTTCGGGTATGACAAGGAGTGAAATTATCAATAAGGAAACCAGAAAAGACAAATTTTAGAAGGACAAAACTTTCAATCCAATCAGTGTTGAAACATTCTCCTTTCCCACTTCATCGAATACGGGAATCAAGAAAAAGGACTAACAATAGTGCAAAAAACAAAATGATTCAAAGTACAAGATGGTTTGATGGAAGGTATAAGACTTATCTTGTACAATGAATCCCTTTGTATGCAATCATAAGTTTTTTCACTTTTCCTTATCTTAGTATCCATCAATAGTATACACTGAAATTGAACAGATGTTGCATAAAATAACTATAACTATAACTAAAATAAAAATAATAATTGTTTAAGTGTTTAATCGTACAGAAGAAAGAAAATGGCGAAACAATAGTCTCCTCTATTATACAGAATGTCCCCTTTAATCGTAATTCAATTCTTATCACTTTTTAGTAACTTTCAAGATCGACATATAAACTTCCAGCAAGAGAAATGCGTTAAATAACGGGAAGAATTATACTTCACATTCTTTGACAAATAAAAAGTCTACATTTGTATGCAGTCCCGAATGGGAATATAACATTAAAGAAATAATCTTGTTATATAGTCATTTTAAAACCTTAAAAAACGTATTTTTCTGCAACAAAACTTGACCATTTTATGATTATTAAAGAACATTTCAATAGAGGCCACGATGGAGATCTGTCAATCAATCAGCACCACATTATGAGCTTCAAGCGACCATGCCAACTTATCTGGGATTATATCTTTTTCTACCACTTTGTCTAGCCAATTTATCACTGGGTCGATTTTTTGTCGAATAATTATTTCGCATAAAAACCATTATCTTCCCTATTTTAAACTTTTTTTCACTTTAAAAATTAATAAGAATATTTCAATCTATTAAACACAACTATCTGGCTAAGTAATATTAGTACATCAGCTTTTCATACAACTATAGTGTCCTAAAATTAAGAATATTGAATTCAAGCTCTATGCTCATCCTCCTGTAAAGCAGTCTCTTTTTTGGAGCAGTTAATTCATAGGCCAGAAATAATAAAATTCATATTAAAAATATCATTCAATAATATCCATATTTAGTAGATGGCTTATTAAAAAATCAAAATAAAATAACAAGCAAAAAAAGGGGGAAGGAAAGGCAGATAGCCAACTGGCTGAACAAACAATTAATAATCCATCCACTAAATGGCTAATTTTAAAATTTTATTCCTTTAACTTGAAAATGGTGAGAAAAGTAAGTCATTAAATTTCTAATAATTTCAATCAAATTTAAGAATTCAATATTATAAGCATTATTTTTAAAATGAATTCAGAAATACATTTATAGCAAAATAATTAAAAAGTATTTTCTACTACAAAATTTACCCCTATATTATATATATATATATATATGCAATGAAAAAAATTATAAACAAATAATATTGTTTAGAATTTTATTGTTAATATTGCTCATTATTTATTCTTGATTAATATTTGTATTTTAATGCAGTATAAAAGTGGAAACTGAAAAAAAAATGAGAAATTTTGGTAGTATGAGTAAATTATATTGCTAATGTGGCAATTAAAAATTTGTAAAAGAATTATTATATAAAAATTTCATTAAAACCAAAAAAAAAAAAAGAAAGAAAGAAAGAAAGAAAATGGTTGACATCAAATAAAATTTGAATTCTGCAAACTTTTAAAAGTTGACAATGTGTCATTTTTCCCTTGTTATATTTCCTTTTCATCTAACTACATGGTCAATTCATATTCCAGCAGAAAATTATACATTAAAAGACTACAATTATATATTTAAAAAGTATAATTTCAAAATTTACAATTAATACATTTTCTTGAATCACTTCAGACAGCTGAGGATAACTATTAAATAATCTACATCAAAATACATATTTTACACCACAATTGCTTTCATAAAATATTATAATGCAACCAATATGAAAAATTAAATACACTATTAGAGGCAGTCAATTATGTCATCAGACTGAAGCAGATACAGATACTGATAACAAAATATACACACCTACTTATAGTGAATGCCATATGTAAATAGAACTTGACTCCCAACAGAATGTAATTACTAATAAGATTTCGTCTTCTAGTTTTGTTCTGAACATGTATTAATAAACCTACTGCACCTGCTCAATTCCAGAAGTGTTGCAATTAAATTATTAAAAAAAATTGAATAAAAATAGATTATCTGCTCTAATTTCTGACAGCAAAATAAAAGAACCAAGTGACACTTTTGCAGCAATATAAACAAATTGCTTTGAAAATATTTCTTAGGAAAGGTGAATTTTCTGAAAATGTTCATACTCATTACCCCTCTCATCAATTACACATAAAAATGAATTTCTGTGAGTACTGTTTATTTGTACATTATTTTTTTATATTGCACTACTACATTTATATTTTTATATAATTATACTACAAAAAATATACACTATATAGTTTAATATTTTTATAGCTATTATAACATTTATTTTTTTATATTGCATGTGAAAATGCAATCATTTATTAAAAGATTAGAAAACAGCTTTTAAGAAATTAATAAAATAATTTGTTGTATTCTTATGTGACATTTCTAATATAAACCTGTATCTACACCAAAATTAATGCCAAGAGAAAAAATATAATACTTCTTCATGAGGAACAATACTCAAGAAGTGCTAACAACAATACTGTTCATGCATTGAGGATGAAATGCATACTGAAAATGTCAATGCCATGAGACATTTTCTCATAGCATTTTTAAATGATTTTTATAACTACTCATGTTTAATAAGACATTAAATAAAATAAAGATATCTATTGAAAACGAAAAAAAGGAGTTGCTTTCAGTAAGTGTATAGAAATTTTTTAAACAATCTCTTTTCTAGCAACTTTAATATATATATATATATATATATATATATATATATATCTGCTTTTGTTGTTGGTCTGTGTGCTGAAAACATAGAATTTAATTAAATTTATTAAAAAGTATCCATAGCATTTATTTAATTCAAAACTCTTTCCTCCAATGACATATTTTTTTTAATAATATCCACACTAATGCAATTTTTGATACAATATAATTACTGCAAAACTACACTTTTTAGCATCACTCAATAACATTAAAAAACATCATTATCATTTAAATTCAATATGATTTTTGTAAATTGTATAAATAATTCAGTAATATTTGACTGAATCTGATATTTCTATAGATATCATAATGTTCCACATCAAGTCTTTCTACACAAAAAATAAAATTAATAATTGAAAACATTTCTTTTAATAAAAAAATATAGTAAAATAAATTAAAAAGCAAAGCTTACTTTCTACAGTAAAAAATAAACTAAAATGTTAGCATATTAAATTTCCTAACTATAAATTATATGTGTATAATAAATTTTACCAAATCAAAATTCATTCTAATAAAGAAAAAGAATAGCTTTTATAACGATATTACAGAGGCATTTCAATGTATGGAAACTATTGATAAAGATCAATAAATGTTAAAATAATAAACATAAAAAATCCTAATAACTATAAAGGTTTTTTTTATTAATGACAAAGATTTTTAGTACAAAAACTGAATATCATTCTATATTACCTTATCATTTAATGAGCTGAAGGTTTTTTGAAAATTACGATATCATTTATACAGCTTCAACTCTTAGTAATATACAAAAATTAATACACAAAAAAGCAAAATTTTAAAATTACAAAAAAATTTTTTTTATAAAATTGTGATCTTTGCCGAGAAACATAAATGACTAATAATAATAAATATGGGTGCATGTTCAAATATATGTTGTTACTTAAAAAAGGTTAATACTTCTATAAAAAGATTCTTCCATATATATTACTGAAGAAAGATGTAACAAATATTTTAATTTATCACTTATAATCAACAGTAAAAATATTTCAAGGAATACTTAATAACTATGTATATATATATATAAATACAGAAGTTGCAATATTATAATATATATCGTTTAAAGAAATGCCCCAAAATGTAAAAAATCTTTACACAATACAGACTGAGGACTTTTAAATACTTTCTTATGAAGAAATCAAAATGAAATGTCAAGATTTCTAGAGCAAACTAAAGAAGTTCCTTAACTTAAATTTCTGAATTCATTGAATATCACTTTACAAGACCAGTCTTCAGTCAAATTTCGTCAATAAATCCTATTTTTATTCAGCTAAATTAAGCAATACAAACCAGTTGAAATTCAAATCAAAACATTTTGATGAATTATATAAAGCTTCTTTTATAATTTACTTGATTTTCAGTATCATGAATTATCAAAATCACACAAAAAATACAGGATGAAAATCTTAAATCGCTCAATATTGTTTTGAAAGAAAAATTATGTATAATGCATACAAAACAAAATTTCAAGCAAAATATATTAATACAATATTTTTTTACAAGCAATGTAAATATGATAGGATAGCAAACAGTTTTAAAATGTAAACTATGTTATAAGTAAGTTTCAAGATTGAAACAAAGTAATCAGATTAATGCTTCAATTATATTTTTTATACAAGAAAAATAATATCAATGAATTCTTATAAATGCTTGTTACACTGCTCTAAATAATTATAAACAATAACATCAAATAGAAAAATAATAACAATGGATGAATTAAACAATACTAGTTTCTGAAACCATAAAAATATCCACTCTTAATAAATATAATATTTATTAATAACAAACCACAAAATTCAATAAATCCAAAAAAAAAAATCTTACTACATTCAATAGAGTATAAACACTGACAAATTATTATTAATGCATTAATTGATTGAATTATTAATCATGTATTGTTTTTAAATGCAATGCATGAGCATACCTAGTAGGGAGTAAATATTTACATCATTCTGTAAGTTTGTTAAAAAGAAGAAAAAAATTATTTTAAGATTTAATTGCTATAAATAAATTATAGCACAGCTATAATTATATCAGATGAGGAATAAAGATGAATAACATATAACGCATGCATAAAACATTACAAGGAAAACAGAAATTTGACATTTTGATGTATAAAATTAGAAATTCATTAGAAAAAGTAAATTCTCTGCAAATCAAACAACACTAAATCAAAGACGATTTGGTACGTTTTACTAATGCTAATTACATTAACAGTGACGATGTGTTCAACTAAGAATATCACATCTCAAATACAAGCAAACGATTTGGAAAAGTTATCAAGTATAAAGATATACAAATATTTATCATCGTTTTTTTATCTGGCAATATGACTGAAAAAGCAAACGATAATATTGTCAAACGCCAAATTTTATTTCGAAAGATATAACTGCGGATATCGGACAATTTTAATGATCGCACATTTCTGAAAGTGAATTGAAATCACAAATATATTTTTTATATATAAATTTTCAGATTCCTATATAATAAACTTTATAATAATAATATTATTTTAATCAAAATTAATGCGTTATTTTGTCTGCAAAATGCTGCGTTTCTCTGTTTTTATATTTAAAAAATGTTAGGGAATATTCAAATAATCAGTAAACAGCTAATAATATTGCTTTTTTTATATATGTAGATCAATTTGCTCCACATGATTGCCGATAATTAAAGTAATTAATCATATCAAGGATAACTTCCGTAAGTAAACAAAACAGCATGTGTGTTTCGTATACGCCGGTGTATTAATCAAAACATCAGCAAGAAACATACAGTTAAAAATTGAAAATACGTCAAATTATGAAAAATAAAAATTAGAACTTACCTAAAACAGCCTGAAGCGCTTGGTCTTCACTGTCTAGATCCATAATTGCTAATTTAGTCAATCACACAAGAACACCATTATGGATTTTATCCACCATCATTCCATAAAAACATTCACTTTCAATTTTCTGAAGCAATCGCGAAAAAAAAGTTACTGAGGTCACGTGGGCTCAGGTAGAAAACTTTCTCTTGAAAATATCAATGGTTACCTTCCAAAACAGATAATAGTTAATCAGTTGAATTTAAAATAAAATAAATCAGAAAAACTCTTATTAACGCCATGTTTTGATGAATTTTAAGACAGAAAAGCTTGGTCATTAACTAAGTAAATTTGTATATTTTTTTCTCTGTAACCTTGAATGCGATCAACAAGTTATAAACTCATCTTTTCCCCCTGAACTTCTCGACCAATCACCAAGCGAGTTGAGCGAATTCGCTTCTCTGTCCGTAACACCTGTAACTGAGCTACCTGAATTCTTGGACTTCGGAATGAAGGGCGCGAACATTGAATTTGGAATTCGACTGAATTAGCGAAAGTAAATACGACACTTAAAAAATGCAAGTGTATGACATTTATAATGAATCCTAATTGCATAATTTATCAATCTCTTTATATTCATCTCTTTATTTGGAAAAAATTTACAATAAACATATTTGATTTTAATTTTATGCATTCAAAGATATTTTATGCTTTTCGCATTTGCAAACGACTTCACGAAGCAAGTAATATTCATATCCTTCAATAATTTTAATTTTACAAACAGAACCAGATTATCAAATAAACGAATTATGCAATTGACATATTTTGCTTACCTAGAGAGACTCAGTACTTTTGAAGGTCTCCGAGAATTATTTTTGGGCCGCGGTGGCCTGGTGGTAAGGTCTCGGTTTCAGAACCGGAGGGTTTCAGGTTCGAGACTCGATTTCACCGAAGAACCGTCGTGTGAGGGGGTCTCTTGCATGTTAAATCTATAAAGGCCAAACGTCCTCCCGCTTGTGTGGCGTGGCGAGGGGGATTGCCTGCTCAGGTGCCGTCATACAGTGTAAGCGGGTCTGGTGCACGCTAAATCCACCAGGGCTAAGTGTCCTCACGCTGGTGTGGTGTGGAAGTTTGGATAGGAGTGTGCCAATTCAGGTGTCGTCCTCGTCATCTGACAGTGGTTCAAAATTACGAGGTCCGTCCCAAAATAGCCCTCGTGTTGCTTTGAAACGGGACGTTAATATAACTAAACTAAACTAAACCGAGAATTATTTTCAGACTATTTTATTTTGTACTCTTGTTTAATGTACAAAAGCTGTGATACGTAAACATTTTCAAATAAAAATTGAATAATATTTAAATTTCAGAATTTTGTTTTTAGGGCTTATTTTTCATATTTTCTAGTTCTTATGCAAATTGAGTCCCCCCCCCCTTTTTGCAGAAGTTGGAAATTAATAGTTTGAATAATTTGGTAAACTGTATATTAAAATACATACATTAAATTTTGCAATTTAGTTATCTATTTTGTTTAAATTAATTTTGAGAATAAAATTTATTTTCTTATTTAGAATAGAATATTAAATCGTATAGATGACCCGCAAAATTGTTTATTATTTCAGTTGATTAAAATATTTGTTCGAATTTATTTAAGTAGTATTTATACTTAAAGTATAGAGATTAAAGTAAAATAAAATAAAGTGATTTTGAAAGTTAATAAAGTGACCTTTGAAAATCCCCTATAAGTGTATCTGGAGAATTACAATACTGTTACTTTCTGGGGTGATGGAGTGATCGACTGTACTCAAGATGTCCCGAGAGAAGTCAATTGAAACGGAAGAGCCAAAAGCAACAATTTATATGAGCCAAAAGCAACAATTTATATGAGCCAAAAGCAACAATTTATGAAATTTTCCAGTTTTGAAAGAGCCACTGAAAATTTCCGATTTAATGTGCTAGTATTTGCTTATGTATATTTGATTTTTCATCTAAAATAAATAGTCTTAAATACGAAATAATATGTCTTCACATAAAAACGCAAATCTAGATTGTTACATCAATAGGAGCATTAGCTTTGCATGCTGTTTAAAAATCTGATTAAATCTGGCTTACAGCTTGCTGTTTTAAATTTCAAGTACAACCCTAGATTTTTATTTGTTAGTTCACTTCAAAATTTACTTTTGAAATAATTGGTCGAAATTCTGCTAAGTCTAACCTCATTTCTGTAGGAAAAACAAAACTGGGTTTTACTTATTTTTGGTGGGATTTGGCTTCAGCTTTTTGGCCCGAAAGTTAGTTCTTAATTGATAAAAATTTAAACACTCGATTAAATGGAATAAAAAGTAGCCTATGCTCTAATTCTGACAATATTCTATCTGTGTGATAAATTTCATCCGATTCCGTTCAGCCATTCTGGAGTGATTGTAAGACAAACATCCATCCATCCAAACTTTCATATACAGAGTGATAAATAGATAGATAGATATAGATATAGATAGATGTTTAATTAACAAAAATTAATAGCTTTTATTAATTGTATGTGTGAGTGCGCTTGCTGGTGCTCTACAAATCCTACAGCTTCATTTTGGACACAAATATGTTTTAGTGGGTGGGAACATGCAACTCACAGTTTGACAAAAAGCTATCAAACTTTGGCATTTCGTGCTATGGAGGATGAAAATACGCTCCTTGAAATTTTATTTAATATTTTCATTAATAAAATATTAAATGATTTTTTTTTTTTTTTCATTATAAAATCTGAAAAGATTTACAAAAAAAAGTATTGATTTAAAAATTCAGCATAGTTATTTTATTAATGGTCGCTATTTATTTATCATGTAATTTTTTTTTCTAAATTTCGACATTTTTATTAAAAAAACATTTTACAGCATAAATTTCAATTGTTGCAAATAATTATTTAAAAATATGTATCTATAAACAAATAAGTAACAAGACTTGAAGTTGACGTCACAAGTTACTTTATAGGAACCCGGAACAGTCATATTTAGTATAACATTCTTGATACACTAAAATTTTTAACAAAAATTATTCCACTTTACCGTGACTAGTTCAGTTATGAAACATTGAGTTTTATTATTTTAAATCAAGCCACTTGTTCAAAGGGAACATCTTGTTTATATTTTGATAGGCGGGTTTTCCTGGAAGTGTTCATTGCAAGTGTCTGAAGTAGCAAGCTATATTCAAAGCTTTATAATTAGTTTAATTTTAATCGCAGAGGTGCAATTTTTAAAAAAATATTTTTCTCATATTTAGAGTAAAATATCTTTGACTTTCAAAGATATTTTTCTCTAAATGTGATTACTAGAACCAGAGGATTGTATTAAAACTTAGACTGAATGTTTCTGTCAGTAGTTTCTTTCAATAAAAACTCTTATCCATATTGGTACACTATGTCCAGTAACATTGATATTACACCATATTCTGAATGTTGAGCAATGTCACGGTGATACTTTACAATCTTTCTGTAATAATAGAAAGGTAATTTATTTAAAGCCTTTTATCAACTGAAAGCATATGTTATTTTTTTAAATTTGATACATGGATAAGATTATATTGGATACATTTTATAACATTGATTTTCATAAGGATTTAAAAATACATAGATGATATAACATTCACATATTCAATTCTATAAAATTTTAATTTTTTAAAAAATATTATGTTCTTTAAAGGATATAAGGGGAAAAAAAGCTCAATGCATTAGTTAACCATTATATTTATCTGACGTATGAAATATATATATATTATTCTCCTTTTACTTTCTCAGATACAAAGAGAGTACCGTAATCATCAAAAAAAATTTAACTCAAAATTTTGGCAAATTTATTCGTTTTAAACATTATTAAGTGTAAAAAAAAGGGGGGGGGGATAAAACCTCTATCTGTCGAAAAGGTGTCTCAAAAGTCTTTGAACTAGATGATAGAAATATGGTATAATGTCTTCAAACTAAATCTGCAGATTTCTATCAAATTTTGAGTAAACGTTTAGAATTGTCCATCTATCCAGCTCTTTGCATATCAGTTAACTCAATAACTATAAAACTAGACTTTATAACTAGACTGATAAAATTCGGTATACAGTTTTGCTATCTGCATATATTAAATTTGGAGATAAAACCAATAGAGGACTGACTATCTATAGATCAGTACTTTCAGAAACATACTAAAGCGGATCGTTAAACGTTAAATGTTAAATGTATCAAATTTTTCATCAGACTTTGTATCAAATTTTTATCTGAATCGGTTTAGAAAACGCGTTTAAAACATAGATTGATTTCCGAATCGTATTTGTAGTAATTACTTCGAGGATTAATCGCCAAGACACTTTCCAAAGACCAAACAATACATTAGACCTACCTGAGTTCAAAGAACACATTTTTAGAAAATGTCCAACTATCTGTTTGCCTAAGAAAAAAATAAATCAAATGTTTTGAACTAGCTGGCTGAAATTTGGTATACAGTCTTTACTCCAAATTTGTTGACTTCAGCAAATTTTGAGTAAAATATCTTCAGAGGAAGTCTGTCCGACTGTTGGAATATGAGTTAACACGATAATTACAAAATGCAGGGAGCTAGATAGATAAGATTCGATATACAGAATAAATATCTACAGAGTAGATACCTACCAAATTTTTATCCAAATCCTATTTGCTAGTACCCAGAATTAATCTCCCTTTTAATCTCCAAGATACTTGCAAAGGATTTCACGATACATTTAGTAAAAATGCCAAATCTACGATTAAAAATAATATGTCGAATGCCTATGCCATACAAGGTTTTCTCTAGGATAACAGCTTTATTAGAGAGTATGCGATAAAATTTTAATGAGATTGATTTTCTCTTACTTTTGAGAATTAGATTTATATACATCAAAGATAGATTTATGTATTAAGTTATTTCATAAATTTCTGAATCCTTTCAGCTTTAATGAAACTTGAATCCCGATACATTAAGGAAACAAGCAAATAATGTATGAGATACTTCAATTTCTCTAATGCATAACTTTGTTGGATAGTTTGTCTTTTATGTCACTATTGGTTGTAGTTGGTAACTCAAGATATTTAACTTTTTTAAAACGTCACCAAATTTTTTTTTAAAAAGCCTAAGGTTGAAATTACTGGAAATTTTCAGAAGAACGATCGCTTTTGTGAAGCGTTTTTATCGTCATTTGCTGCATTTTATTCTTTTAAAAAAGTTAAAACTGAGCATTTTTCCCAGACAATGAAAAAAACACAATTGGAATTTATATAATAATAAAAAAAAAACTGGACTTCATATTTAAACGCGATGCCAAGTTATAATGTATTTTGAAAGGGCACGAACGATACTGGAAGTCGCCATGTATATATTATAAGCATTATAATAATTCAAAAGTAGATTTGTCACACACACATATATATGAGAAAGTTGAATTGCATTGTTACTAAATGGCAAAACCCAACCATACACAAGTTTAGTAAATCAATTCCGTTAGCACCTGTTACTGACTTATACTGTGAGATCTTTAATTATTTATTCTATGAAATGTTTCAATTTTCAAAAATTTGAGATAAACATCTTTTTTATTCACATTTTGAAAGATAATCTTCTTGCCTGTTCCTTGTTGGAATATAATTGTAAACTGAAAGACACACAATTTTCACAGACGATAGTTAATTATAAACAGTAGAATAATAAATTATTCTAAATGCTAAACGATAGAGAAAACCCAGTTCCTAAATGAAAAAAAAAAAAAAGACTAATAGGGGAAAAAGAATAGAAAATAGTATACCTTCTATCACTGTCAAGATATAAATTTGATAAACTTCGTGCTAAATTCAATTTTTAAATATATAAACTAGTTTTGGAATACATTTTGAAATTTAATGATAAAATTAAAGTTTTTAATCAGAATAAGAACATTTGGCTAGCTAAATAATCATTCTATACAGAATGATATTTTATAAACACATTGATTGAAATGAAGCTATTAATAATGAATAAAAAATTAGCAATTAAAAGAACAATCGTTTCTTAAAATATTTAGATATTTTAGAAAAGTTTCTAATACTGCGATATTTTTTATTAGTTCTTTTTTAGAATTTCTTAATTTAAATCGAAAATTTTAGACATAATAATGCTACTTTTAAAGAAAAATAAAATTAGTTTATCACATCTGAAATTACGGAAACTAATTCGGTATGAAAAGTTCCATTTTCAATTTAATTAAGTTTTTTTAAGTTACTGAAAATCTCTTTGGCAACGGTTTGCAAGATTTATTAGTTTAGAAAATTCGAGAAGATATATTCATTTCGTCATATATAAATTCAAGCAAACACTTCATTTATTTATTTCAAATTATATTTTTATTTCAAGTTTTAGGACGAGCATTTGACTTTGTTTTTTTAAAAACAAATTGGCTTTCCGTGATACTTTTGCAAAAAAAATTTCTACGCTTTAATAATAATTAATGGCATTATAAATGTTTTAAATTCGATTTTTGCCACTTTATTTTTTACAATAAATTTAAAACATTTTGATATTTCTCGAAAAGTTTTGGAAAATTGTGTTTATTCAAAATAAGATTTCTTCAACTAAACGTCGTTAACAAATATTCTTATAACAAAATAGATTTAATTTAATTTTAATCGTTATATATATCAAAAATAGGATGGTGACCAGCGCTTATTTAAATATTATTATTATCCTGTGATATAAAAATTGGACTCTATCAATTTTTTAATCATAGAGAATGTTGTTGTAGTTAATCCCTCTTGGATTAAACACCAATTCAAACCAAGTCTAAGAGATCGAATTGTATGATAAAATTGTAAACTGATTCCACCTCATACATTAACTGCCACATAAAGGTGCCAATACAGTCAACGATAAGAGGGGAAGAAGCATTGTAAGAGCAGTGGCAAGAGGTATACATCTTTGGACTCTGAGAAGAAAAGACTTTTTATAAAACCAGACCTTAGCCTACATAAGAGAGTTTGAACACTCCTTGGACTGGTTCTCCATTTGTTTTAGTCCTTAGTTTAAATAAGGCATGGATCCCTGCGGTTTATGGAGGATTCCCCCAGTTTAGAAGAGGGGTTATATTTATTTAGGCTTCCTTTCTTGTCCAGAGCATTTGTAATTTCACTTCCTTGGACGCCCACCCGAGAAAATATCCACTGTATGCTCACTGTACCTGTCCTTGAGTACTTAGTTAATTTGGAGATTATGTTTTGACACAACTCGTCAAGAATGTGTATCCAGTCCCTTAAGTATTGTATTGCATTGTATATGAGGATCCAAATTTGAGAATTATCCGCCTCCAAGGCGAGGTCAAAAGCTCTGTTAATAGCAAGAAATTCAGGTAAAGAAACTGAGCTATTGTCTAGGTTTCGAAAAATATGCCTCGATGCCTCTCTACTTGATTTTAAAAATACGTCACTTCTCTTGGATTCCATTTCGTTTCCATCAAAGTAGATTTTCAAAGCTTGACCATGGATATCACCAATGACTTCTAGGGCCAATTGCCGCAAAAATTCTAGCTGTTCACTATGCTTTGAAAGATTTATTCCCAAATCTTCGTTAAAAACAACATTATCAAATAAAGTAGTTGGTGTCATTTGAGTAAAAGTACAGCGTTTAACAGCTGTACAGAGAATTACAATGAAACAGCGTCTTTTAGATTTATCTCAAAACTAAAGATTGGTGAAGGGGTGGCAAATGACCATTGATGATAAATATAGGGATAATAAGTTTTCACAATAAATAAAAATTGACGAAATACTATTTTTAGTTTCAGCTTTTGGGCTGATTCTCAATTTTGATAATTTATGATGATGATGTCGTGTCCGTGTTTCCACAGAAAGGGGGTGCAGTAGCTTCTGAGGGTAAAAACCCCTGAGCATCTAGAGGGCAGAAGTCTGACTAGTAGCTCAAATGAAGGTTGACACACACATTCGCTTACACAACCGCTTTTTACAGGGGGGCACATTCATACATCTCACAGATAGGACACAGGACAAACATGCCGGAACCGGGACGCCCAGATCATGGTGAAGACACGCTACCCCTATGCCAGGAATTATTTTACATATATACAAAGTGGCCAAAAAAAAAAGTGGAACAAGCGTTTATTCCCTTAATTTCTGTAATTAAATGTACACTTTCGACTGCAAAGTTTAATAAAATAAGGTATCCAAAGGTATGAAAATATTACGGCTTCTGAATAAGGAAAGATAATAAATGGCTACCAAAATTAAATATTTATACGGTTTCCTATGACAAAAAAAGTGTCAGTAGCTAAATTTTTAATTTTTTTTTTACATTAATTCAAAACAACACAAAGTTTCATTCTTCTTTCTATCTGTCAAATTTGCTATGATATTAAAAGTCAAACTTATTGACTTTTAATGATTATTTGTCAACTTATTTATCTATATTTCTGGCAACTACTCAAAAAAGTTTTTCATAGCAATATACATAAATAATATTACAGGGTGGCCATAATTAAACTGACAGTGCTCACAGTGCTCTGTAGCGTGATCTATTTGCGAGAATGATGCCACATTTTGTAGGAAGATGAAACAAAATAGAGGACAAAGGAATCCGTAAAAAAAAAATTAGTTCCAAAAATCACCGCTAGAGGAATGTGTGGCACTGTGTAATAGAAAATAGAGTGTTAGCAAATGCAAATCAATACGGAAATAAAATTACCTTTTATTTTGCAGATTTGCTGATTGCTGAGCCGAAGGGTTTCAGGTTCGAGACCCGATTCCTTCTAAGAACCTCCGTGTAAGGGGGTCTGTTGCACGTTAAATCCGTCAGGCCAAACGTCCTCCCGTTGGTATGGTGTGGTGTGTAGAGGAGGGGGTGCTAGCTCAAGTGTCGTCCCCGTCATCTGACCATGGCTCAAAATTACGAGATCCATCCCGAAAAAGCTCTAGTGTTGCTGTAAAACGAGACGTTAATATAATTAAATTAAACTCACATCATACTATCTATCTTATTTATTGACAATGTTTCGCAACTTCCCATGAGAAAGGAAAAGTGTGAAACATTGCCAATTTAATATGAAAAAAGAATGCTCATCATATGTTAATACTTATGAGCAAAAGCTTTTATTTGTTAGTATTTTTTTATTTTTTAGGAACTTTGTCAAGATTTAGTTAAAAAAAAGGGGAAAAAAAATCTGTATATTGGGATTAAAGAAAATATTTCCTTCACGAATAATATAATCATTTCCACATATTTTATATGCTCTAATCTAGACGTTAATATGCACATATTGTCTTTTTTAACTAAACTGATGATATTTTATAAATTTCTTGCTAAAATTAAACATGCCTATTAAAAATATAAGAATAAAAAAATCGAAGCATTCAGCTTTGACGTTTTGAGTGTACAAAAAAAAATAGGTTTCAGAATTTTCGTAATATTCCAAAGCATTATTCAATAAAACACTTCTCTGATTCAACATAAAATTCAGTGCTGCATAATAATAAATAAGTTATTTACAAGAACAGTCACATAGTGTTATATACCCAATTATATTAATGAACAGATCAACAGAGCTCAAAAATCAAAGCACATTAAAAAAATTTATTATTGTGTACTTGTGACACTAAACCTTATTTATAAAATCTAACAAATAAAAAAATATCCTTTAAAAAGAAACATATTCAATATGGAAATTTCCATGTAATTTCATATAAAAACTAGCAAATTAAAAAAAAATATTAAAAAAGAAACATATTCAATATGGAAATTTCCATGTAATTTCATATCTTCAAGCACACTTCCATATAATTTCAAAACTCCATTTCACCGGGAAAAAAACTTAGGAGGTAATAGTTGTAAATTAAATTGTTTCAATTTCATTACAATTATAAAATCTTAATAAAATATTTTCAAAATAAAATAAATATTGTAATAAGAATTTAAAAAAAAACTAATTTAAAATAGAACAGAAAAAATTATATCTCAAATAAAATCATACCATTGAAAAAATAAACTTTTAAATTTCTGAGTACAGTACTCATTTTTAAGCTTGAATTTTTTTTGCAATTGTAATAGAAAAACGTTAAACTTACATTTGATTTTTTTAGAATAAAATAAGAACTATGAAATCTCCCATTTCCAAGCTTCAAACTTTCTATAAAAGATAAATTTCTATAATTTGGCTCTTCTAATTCAAACTATCTGGTAGAAAGTCAATATACAATCTTTTATTAGTAGAAGAGATTAGAAATATCAGTAATAAACGATAGAAAATAAACGTTTAAGGTATCCGACTACGTTAAAAATACTGGTTATGGAATGCATCGACGATTTCTTTATTTTTATTATTATTTCTTGTAGTTCAGACTTTCCTCTTTCCAAAACAGTTTATCTTTTGTAGGAAAAGGAAGGCCTGGTCTATCATCCAGGCTCACATAACTCTAAACTTTTATTTTCATAAAAATTCTCCACCGTTAACATGATATCTCAAAAACCAGCAGAGGTATTTACATAAAAGTTCCAGCGTGTGTTTTAAATAATATGAGCAATGAAATGAACCATAAGTTTTATTGTTGGTGAAATACTTTTTCACTTATAGATGTTTTTAGAAAAATTGAGTTATGATTTAATGGGGGAAAAATGCATATATGCGTATATTCTTACCCATAACTTCTTTGCATCTCAAGATTTTTCTTCGATTTTGGTTCATTATATTCATCTTCATATTCTATGACTTGTGTACAAAGAAAAATACGACGGCTGCATTACCATTTTGTGTAGAGTGTTAACCTTTTTGGCTAAATTTCATTAAAATTTACTACACACATTTTTTTATGTTTCACAAAATATATTATATTTTCAAGTAATTTTTTTTAATTTATAGTATTTATAATTGATGATACATCTAAAAATCATAAATAGTTTTTGAAAAATCCAATTTTTCAAAACTTTTCCTTCGAACGTAGTCGGATACCTTAATAATATAATAAATCAAAGTAAAGTCCGTTAACATAAATACCACAAATTATAATCTTATATCAGAAGCATTATCGAATTTTAAAAATGCATTCACACGAATATGAATACTCGTCATTTCATTGCATATCATTCGAATTTTTGATAACCGTGACTTTTTGCAGGTGATATAAACAGCTGCTTTCTCTTATTACAAAATCTCAGGTGTTAAAATATTATTGAGCACATTTTATTAAAGAGATGTATTGCTCAGAATCAGCATTACTGAGTCTAAGGTTTGACGATCATTTAATATTTTTTTACAAATATTTATCATAATACTCGAAATAGTTATTAGAGATTTATAAGTGTGTGAACTAATCCTCATACTAAATATATAAAAAAGGATTTGGACAAAAATACCTTATTTATACAGCCTACCTTATTTGTCTTTAGTTTTTACTTTCTCGTATACTTAGTATAAAGTAGGTCATAGTCATAGTCAAAGCCTTCAAGCTCGAGATACCATTTAGTCATTTTAGATATCCCTGAGTTCGAGAACCGCATTTTTAGAAAATTATTTGTCTACTGTTTATGATGAATGTAACTAAGATAGAAGATAATAAATACATTCGATATTCTTTCTTTTCACCAAATTTGTTGACTTCTGCAATTTTGAGTAAAATATCGTCACAGGAAGTTTGTTTGTCGACTGTTCGAATAAGAGTTAACACGATAAATAAGTAAAAGCTCCTTATTCGCGTTTTCACTATTCGTGGATTAAAAAAATGCGACCCAATTCCTTTATATGCGGCTACAAATTTCTTTATTCGCTGATCTAATAAGTACATACATAATAATAAAAGGATTCCAATAGGTATCCAACCTAATATCCTTTGTAAATACCGTCAAATGAACTAATTAAAAAAGTAAAGTAGATCTTATTACAACTTTGTCTAAAGTATGCTGTTAAATGTAAACGGCAAACATAACCGAAATCGCGAATGGAATAGGACAAGATGGGTTCGAACGGATAGAATCAAGTGACATTCAGGAATTGCTTGAACCGCAAGATGAAGATCTGACTGCAACCGACTTGGAGGAAATGTTAAATTCACAGCCCATTGAAGAAGAGGCTTCAACAAGCACTGGAAACGCGACATTTAATTTGAAAAATATTTGTGAAGGTTTAAGAATGGCAAATGAGCTTTGTGATTTCTTTATGAACATTGATCCGTCTATGGAACGAAGTCTTATTTTTAAGAGGCAAATTGCTAATGCGATTGCTGCGTACGTCTGAACTGGAGCTTTTGAAAACTGCCAAGCAAGCGAAAGTTACAAAATTCCCCAAACCATTGCCTAAGCCTTAAGATCTTAAGACCTTAATCAAAATGTTCAATTAAAATAATTTTTTTATATATTTGCTTTTTTAAATATTTTGTCACCTAGTAACGTATCCCCTATAATCCCATTCTGTATTCGCGGCATATTTATGGAACGTATACCCCTCGAATAAATACTTTTTACTGTACAAAACGAAAAGAGTTAGATAGATAAGATTGTATCCACGCATTTAACGTCTATAATGTAAACACTTATCAAATTTTGAATCAAATCCATCAAAAGGTTGATTGTCTGTCTTTTTGTACTTTCAGAAACATGTAAACGCGATAGTTCAAAACCTTAATGAATCAAATATGTCAAACTTGGTATAGGACTTTGTAACTAACTAACAAGAACCATTTTATGTCAAATTTTTGTTTCAAACGGTTTGGGAAAAGGAGTAAAAAATACAAATTCGATTTCAGAATAATATTTACTGTACGCCAAAGATTAATCGCCAAAACACTTTCCGAAGACTACACGATAAATTAACCTACCTGAGTTCGAAGAACACATTTTTAGAAAATGTTCATCTATACGAAAAAAATAAATCAAATGTTTTGAACTAGCTGGCTGAAATTTGGTATACAGTCTTTACACCAAATTTGTTGCCTTCGGCAAATTTTGAGTAAAATATCTTCAGAGGAAGTTTGTCCGGCTGTTGGAATATAAGTTAACACGGTAATTACAAAATGCAGAGAGCTGGATAGATAAGACTCTATATACAGAAAAAAACATCTACAGTGTAGATACCTCCCAAGTTTTTAGCCAAATCCAACTAAGGGTTGTCTGATTATTTGTCTGTACTTTCAGAATCATGTAAACACGATTATTAAAAAATACAAAGACATATATGAAATTTGATATGAGATTTTGTGACTACATTTTCAGTTTTGTGTCAAATTTTTGTTTAAATGTGGTGTGAAAAACGTATCTAAAACGCAGATTCGATATATTTTTGCGCAGTTTTCAATACAAATTTGATTATTTCCATAAAATCCAACCCTTTGCGACCTTTTATTGGATAATTAATCATTTGGTATTCTTCTATTTTTAATAGCAAAGGAAGATAAATACCTTTATTTATCTGCGGAGTTTACGCGCGAAATCATAAAAAGAAATTGAATTGCAATGAAAAATAATAATTAGAAAATAAATTATATGCACACTTATGTTTTTAATGCTGCTATGTTATCATGGCATTTGAAATCATTAGAAACATTCAAATGTGAAATAAATCGTATTAATTGTTTTGCCAGGTTTACACTTGGCCAGTTATAAGACAGTAAGTAGACATCGCATGCGTAGAAAGGGACATATTTATGTTTGTCACAATATCATAAGATAAATTCAAGCATTCTGTTCTTGACTAAAAATTGTCATTTTGGTAACCCTGAATTTTTTCTTTTCACTGTGTACGTATTAAAATAAGATATATTTACACAAAAAATCCTGATAATTTTTTTTAAAAAGTCTACAAACATAAATTTGAAAAAGTTTTGAGAAGGAAAGGCAAATAAAAAAAAGCACAAAAAAAGAGAAAAAAAAAATGCGGGAATTAAACTACAGGAAATGATTAATTTTTTCACCTAAAAGAAACCACCGAATTCTCTAAACACATGCGTATTAAAAAATATATAATTCATCGGCTAGTAATTGTCCCGTCGGGACAAATACTTGTCATCGAACATATAGCATTTTGAATCGCATTAGTTCTTATCATGAAGAAAAGAGTGCTTATGTTCAAATCAGGTAAGCCTAAAAACAGATGTCAAATGCAATCAATACCAGCATATGAAAAGTTATCAAAAGACCTTTTGATTCAGATTCAACAAATTTAATGATATCGCAATCCTTATGTCTTTAAATATTTTGGTATCTTTTGCTTAGAGGTAGTAAAAAAAAATTTCAGTGTTGCCAATTGACTTTATTTTTATCTTTTTTGATTTCCAAAAAATCAAAGCATAATTTGTAAAAATTGAATCTATTTATACAGTTTATACATTTTTAATCACGCGGTAATATTTTTTTCGAAGAATCAATCGCGTGCCAAAAATAATCATATTTCAAATTAAAAAAGAATAAACAAATGTATTTTAAGAGTAGAACTTCAAGCACTTAGCATAAGAAGCTGTAAAAAAAGTAAGTTTTTCGTGTCATTAAGATTGGTGTTTTCTCAATAATTCTTGGTTTTTTTAAGGCCAACAACAAATAACCTTTCTCATAAATTTGTATATTTTGTTGAAGTTACTGATAATAAAATAAATAAATAAAAAAGCCAGTCCTCCGAATTCTGAGAAATTGCTATGATAGCTATTTTTTAAGATAAAAACTGTTTAAATTTTGATACGTGCATAAATTTCAAAGGATGCTGAAAAATAAAAATAAATCGCTAAGTCTAATAGTCAACTTCCAGACATTTTAAGCCTTTTTGAAATTTAGTTTTTGTTACATAATGCTGTCACAAAAATCGGTTTTCTTTATTCTAACTTAAAATCTAGGTAAGTAATTTTGAATTCGCATTAATTGTACAACAGGTGAAGTTCTGTGCTACTTTTAAAATGCTGTTTCACTAAAGCTTTCTTGCATACTATCTAATAACGGTGTTGCCCTAAAAAATGCAATGCGTAGCACTGGCGTACAGTAGTTACGAAATTTAACTTTTGCTGCAAATTTAGCACTTTTAAAGAATCTACCGTGTCAACTCAGGATAGTTATTTGGAGATTAACCACTTGCTTTTGGTAAAAAGTATCCGAAAATCGAATTTTAATTTTAGATGCGGTTTTCCCAGCTATTTGAAGCAAAAAAAAAAAAAAAAAAAATAAAAAAGAAAACAAAAATTATAGTCACAAAATAAAATTCCAAATGTAATATTTTGGGTCGATCCTATTTTAGCCCACCTCTGACGCCAATTCAAAAACTCGCCAAATTATCAGCGATAATGATTTAAAAAAGGCGACATCTGAAGAGAAATGCGGCAACCCTTGTGTTGAATTATATGTGAACAGTCGGATCTACGGATTTAACTATTAACAGACTTTACTCAAAATTTTATAGAAATTGACAAATTTTTTATAAAGGTCGTATACTAAATTTCATCCGTCTAGATCAAAAAGTCTTTGATCTTTGTTGTAGACAGATTGATATTTTATAAAATTGTTTTTTCGAACACAGATGTGTCTAAATCGATTGTGGAGACTCGTCAAAATATCGGGTTTGAATATTTTGATAATTACTTTATTTTATGTGTATTATATATAGGAGAAAGTAAAAACATCTTTTTTTGTGTGTTCTCGTGTAGAAAGTCCACAAAAGGGCATTATTGCACTTATCCAAAATTTAATCTCAAAATTTTGATGAATTTCATATAATTTAGGCCTTTATGGATTGAAAAAAAAAATCAATTTATTGTATCCGTCGGTTAGACATGAAAGAGTTGTGACTTGGGTTTGTGGTCATAGCAGCAATACTATAGATTGGTATCAAATTTTAGCTTGTCTGTCTCTGTGTCTTTGTGCATGTGAACATGATATCTCAGAAACAATTAAGTGCGTGGTTTCATCACCAGAATTGTAAACACAAATCAAATCTCTGTATATCTGAGTTTTGTCCTTTCATTTGAAAAATCCGTTGTAAACGAAATTTGTTAAATAGAAATTCTTAAATTATGTTATAACAAACGGAGAAAATAAATGAAACTTATGTTCTCTTCATTCGTCCTAACACATATCATCAATTTAGAATATATCTATAATTCTGTTTTTCTTGGATTTCATTGGTTGCTTATTACAAATAGGGTTTTTATGGGTCGATCTTATTTTAGTCCACTTTTGGCGACTTTTTCAAAATCCCGCCAAATAATCAGCGATAATGATTCTAAAATGACAACCCTGACAATATCTGAAGAGAAATGCGGCAACCCTACGGAGCGCTTATTTTGTACGTTCGATCGCTGCGAAGTCTAATACCCACCCACTAATCAAATACTTTCAATTTGGCTGGATTTTGGAAAATTGACGAGATTTTGTAAAAGTCGCCAGAGGTGGGCTAAAATAGGATTTTACCGACCTATAAGAGCTCGAAAAACACGTTTCTGGAATTTAATCTCTTTGTCTTTGAACACGATAACTCAAAGCCGCTTTAATCTAGACGGGTGTTTAGTACACTGTCTTTGCACTTAATTTGTAAATTTTAATCGAATTTTGGGCAAAATCCGTTATGAGGAAATCTGCCTGTCCGAGGGTTCGAATGTAATTTAACTCGATAGCTACAAAAAGAATATAACTAATTAGATAACATTTGATACATAGAAATAAAATCTGTAATATAGACACTTCAAATTTTGTGCCAAATCCAAAAAGAGATTAACCATCTGTTTGTGTGTTCAGAAATAAGCTATCACGATGATTCAAAAACGCATTGACTTAAACATGTTAAGTTTGTTATCTGTATTTTGAGACTAAAGGTACAGATATGTCAAATTTTTGTCTTAAATGGTTGATAAATATGTATCTAAAAACATTTTCGTTATTATTTTTTAGATACTATTAACGCATGCCAGGGATTAATGGCCAAATAACTCATCAAGGATGAGACGATCGATTCAATAAATTAGCAACAATAATCAAAAATTAAAAGCCAAACATAAAATTTCGTAACTATTGTAGGAGAAAGCCATATAAAACGTTGTCTGGCATGACAAGTTTATTAGAGTGTATGTCAGAAAGTTTTTTGGGGGGAAGGGGGGGTGACCACTGCCGCTGGTTGAAATAATAAAATGGAGAAAAGTATATCAAACCCAAAACATTATCTTTATTAGATGTTTCAAATTAAAATTTAGAATTTGCTTGGAAACATTTTTTAACATAATTAATGTAATCAGTGTAAATATGTGTCGTTTATCTCGGAAAAATGTTTAGCACTTAAAGCTAATTTTGATGCATAAACAGGCATCATTCTTTTTTTTTAAAATCAACAAAATTTCTTTCTTCAATTTCAAATATTGCTTACTAATTCAATTTCAAAAAAAGTAAAGGCACTGTATTAAAAAAACTGGTAAGTCAATGAAAATGGATATTGATTTGTGACGATATAGGAAGGTGTGTTGCAAATTTTATTTACTTATCTGTTCTTTTAAATGCATTGCATTTGACGACATAACATCAGAATAATAAAATTGGTATTTTTAAAAAGCAAATCTGTTTCTAAATGAGTTAAATTAATAAATTGAGTATGGTATTTTTAACAGAAGAAAATGAGTGGGATTTAAATATTTGAGGAGAATTGATAATGATTAGTAATAAGCTTACTTTCATTAAAACAGTGAAAACATTGCTGCAAATCGTATAAAAAATATCTTTAAAAACATTAGAAAGGTGAAAACTGCAGGATAACTAAATTGATATCATTAAAAAATGTTTTTTAATTAAAAAGATGCCATATGCAAAAATATTCAAAAAATAATATAATTTTTTTTCAATTAATTAAGATTTAAAACAGTTTTTTAAAGTTACTATGAAAATCGAGTCCCCATGCTTCGAAGTATATCCAAAACAAATTTCATTGTTCTAGGTCTTCCGTAGAACACGCACACACACACACATTCGTTTTTATTATTAGTAGAGAAGACAGCTCTAGAGATTCTTTAAATCTCCTCATCGAATTAATTACATTTTAATAAAAGCTTCTATTAATAAACTCGATAAAATGGCTTATGATAAATTTTGGTTACAAAAGTCGAGCTAATTGCATTTCTTGACCGATCACCCATTGTGATTTTTCGCTCCATTTTTCTTAAAGTTGCAGTATTCTCTTAAAGAGATTTCAGCGTTCTACTCAAAATTAAAGATGCAACATTCGATAGGGGCCAGAATGGAACGCCGACGCAAGCCCACAGTAATTAAGCTGCGAGAGCACCTGCAAGACACCAGCATACGACATGCTGGTGGTGCGAAGGTGGATTCGTCTTCGTACTTGTCTGAGCCGTCTGAGAACTGCATCACCCCCGAGAACCTGACCATGATATCTCAGCTGGATGAAGAGCTACAGAATGACTTCAAATGGCTCATCGGATTCGATTTGCGTACAGTGTTTCTGTACAATATTGATGAAGATAACTCGGCTTGTGATAAAAATCGGGAACTGAATGGTGTGGTCAGTTGTGAAGAAAGTTCCCACTTGTGGAACAATGAATCACTTTTCAAGAAGAAAGGTAAGATTTTTAAAAAATTATATTCATTTGAATCGGAGCTTCTTGAAAACCTTGAGTCCGTAACAATTTCTTAATGCAAATGTGTTGGCTATCACCAAATATAAATTTGCAGTACATAATTATTATTCAAGTATATAATTTAAAGACTTCATAGAAAAGTATAGATATTTAGTTAAAAAGCGAATAGAGTCAGTTGGGATATGTAGTAAATTAATAATATATTTAGTAATATGTAATTAATAATTAATTATATGTAGTAAATTAACTTAATATGTAGTAAATTACTTAGTAAATTAACTTAAGCAGACATTATTTTATGAATTAAAGAGTTATTCTATAAATTAATGATAAAAATATATTACAATAAAAGCATTTATCTCGGAGGTACAAATAACTATTTTTTTTTACAGTTCAAGAATTATTTAATAAAAATTCAAATATCAATAAAAGAAATTCATGTCACAAAAAGAAAATATTGGAGAAATTAAATCAATGTGTAAATCAATATTTCATACTTAGAACGAAAATTACGTTTCATGATTAGCGTAATTCTAAAGTAGAACTGACATAATGTTTAGATGTATAGGTTGTTACTGTATAAGATGATGAGTCAACCTATATAACATTTGAAATTAATAACTTTCAATTATTTCATTTGTTATTTAACGAACCTTCAATATATATGTGTGTGAATTTTAGTTGCTGTGTAAATGTGCACTTTGAAGTGCACATTTACACAGCAAAATTAATGATGTGAAAATTTTAGCAGCATTTTTCTTTAAGAAATTCCGAAAAATAAGCAAATAAAAAAAAGTCAAATTTAGCTCAGAAAAGCAGGCGCTTACAAAACATACAAGTGAAAATTCAAACAAAAGATTCTTAATTTGTATATTTTTTACATTTAATTGAAAGAATAATTGCAAACGATAGTTAATTTCTTCAAATATGTTTAAAATCCAGACGATAAATTATGGTTTTTTGCAAACTGATAAATTCTTTTTCGCATTTGATTGAAAATTTTAAGCTTTGCAATGATATAAAAAAAGTTGGTCTATATATTTTTTAGTAATATTTGTAACTTTAAAATTATTTATTTTGTAAAAAATACTGAATTATACTACAGCAATAAAATAGCCATCCGTAGTCATTTCATCAACTTAATTGACTTTGTTTAAAGATTGAAAGGAATTTAAAACAATTTAGTTGATAAAAATAATGAAAACGATTTAGTTGATTTAATTGATAAGTTGATAAGGAATCTGTCTTTCACTTACAGCTTGCTGAGAGAATTATTTTTTTATTTCATTCTGATAATTATTTATTTTAGGTTACTTTTTATTATTTTATTAACATTGTTCATCTTATTTCCTTACATGCCATCTTTAGCGACCAGCTGGTCGATCCCAATCCAGTCCCAATCTTATTGCCGTTTAAAATTATCAGTTAAATTATGTAACGTCATTGTCAAATAAATACTCTATATAACTTATCTTTAAATTACTTCATCAAAATATTTTTAAGGTTCACATTTGGTTGTCATATAATTCCCTCATGCAGTTATAAAGGCCTTAAACCCGTAATGTACCGTATGTCTCTCTAATTATCTGTCAACTTTCGTAAAATTTCAACTTTAAATTAAAGTGGAAACGATTAAACTAAAAACTGATTTATCAAATTTGATTAAGTTATGAAGTTTTCAATAGAAAGGTTTGGAACATTCAAATATTTTCATTCTTAGACCAGTAAGTCATCTGAAATCCCGAACGTTGATTGGGGCATCTTCTTTGGAATGGTAGATGAATTGGTTTAAAATTACCCGTTTTTATCGAATAGCGATCAAATCTTCATAAATCAGTCAGTTTTTGAGACTGAGTTACAATAAAAATAGTAATAATTACATTTTATGTAACTTGAGTCAAAAAAAGCATTGATGAATAACTGTTAGATATTTTCATACTTTGCTCTGAAACTCATATTTAATAAAATATTTTTACTAATATTTGAAGCAAAAGTTGTTACATCAATCAATCTTCTATATCAATCATTAAAGTTGAGTGATTTATAAAAAAAGGAGTATTATTGTTAAAAAGGGCTCTTTTAAATCTTTTCGTCCACCAATTTCATGCCAATCAATGTCCGAAATTATTCCAAGGCTGATAATCAAATGAATATGTGTTTGCGTATATGAATGAATGTGTGTGTGTGTTACTGCTCTACACACCAGACTATATGATCAAGAGATACCGCACTTGGTATGTACATATTTACTTTGGAGGATGAACAAGTATACTTAGGCGGAATTTTTTTAGGCGAACTTTAATTAATTAAAATTACGCTAATATTTTAAATTTTTCTTCGATAATTTCCACAAATATTACAGTGTAAAACTGTTTTTTAAATCCTCTTTAAAATGACTGTTTGCATTGTTACCTTTGTTTTAATTTTTAAATTTAGATTCTATTTTTCATGAATATTTTTAATATAAATCATATTTTCTAACAATCAATTTCTCACAAAATGAAAATCGAATTTAACCTGCAAGAGCACGTTAAGAGTGTACCAGTGATTGCCGTCACTTTGACAAAAACTGAAACTGAATAATTAAATTAACTCTTATTGCAAATTAAACCGAAGATATTATGATGCAGCACGTTTTTAAAAAGAAGCGCAATGTTATGGAACAAAAATAAAATGTGAATGTTTTAATGAACAAATAATCGTGAGGCTTCTTTAGTAATATGAGTTATTTGCCTATCAAAGTTTAAACATATTTGTCTGAGAAGTTATAAAAGGAGGAAGGCACAAGAGTATTTAATTGAAAAGTTTAGAAAGCTTTACTCATGGCGAACCAGCTGGTCGCTAAAGGCGGCTAGTTTAATAATAAAATCATTTAAAAATCCTTGTGGATGGCGCAGCTTGTCCTACATTGGGGCTTGTTCCAATAAAACACACCATACCATACCTCAATAAAGTTCATGCATACAATAAACAGAACTTAAGTGAGAATTAAAATAACATGGTTTTAATAACAGACAATTCGATAGAATCTGAAACCGAAGTTATAGTTAAAAGATTTATCTGAAATCAAATATATTCAATTTTACAATAAACCAGTTGGTCGTCCGAGACTTCTGCGCTTCACTAGAAAAGATTGAATCAGAAGGGATTCTTTTAAAATATATTTTTGAGCAATAGCATATTTTTCATATGTTATTGCTTTATTTGAAAATAAAGATCGCGACTTAAAAGTTTAAAATGAATAAAATAATTTTTTAGAAAAGAGTTTCTTTTCAAAAACTTACTAATTTTTAATTCATTTTATGTTAAATAGTTTTAGTGACAAAACTAATGTTTTTCGGATGCAAATTAGACCAAGGAAATTTTTATTAGCACAAAAGAAAAGTATCGAGGAAAAAAAAGAAAAGGAAAAGGAGAGAGGAAAAAGAAAAGAAAAAACCTCGGCCTCAATTTCCTTTTTCTAATTTTTTATTTAAAATGGTTCAATCGTCTTCTTTTTTAAAATTTTGGCGAAATTTTTTAAATATTAGTAAAAATTTTAATATATAAATATATTAATAAAAATTTTAATATAATTTAATTAATTAAAATAATTTTAAATATTATAGTCTAATTTTTCATTTTTTCATTAGTAATCTTAACAATAAGTCTTAATTGTATTCAGTTTAATCCAAGCGTCATTCGAATGCTTAGAATTTTCTTATGACCAAATATTAAATTTTCAAGTGTGAGTCACAAGATTTTTTTTCACAAATTATCTCCTGACTTTATTTCTTTCGTTCAAAATAATTCTCGTTTCAATGGCAATTTGCTCGTGATTAAAAATAATCGTTTTAATGATATTTTTAAAAAGTAAAAAAAAATTATTTACAGAAAATTTTATTTTTTATTTGAAATACATTTTTAAATATAAATATACAATTTTTTTTTCATAAGATAATATTGATTTTATTTATTTATCTTACTCGATTTAAAAGAAAAGATTTGTTACAGATTTCACAATTTTTCAATATGATTAATAACGGAAACATCTGATTATAGATTTAACTAGTCGCCTTTGGCGACCAGCTGGTATGCCATGAGTAATGCGTACTAAAATTTTCGTTTAAATGCTTGCGTACCTTGCTCTCTTTATAACTTATAAGCCAAATATACTTAAACTTCAAACTCCGGTAGTCACCTAACTCGTATTATTATAGAAGCCTTACGATTATTTGTTCATTGTAGTATATCTCTCTCTGATTTGCAATCAGCTGTTGTGGAATTATGTGGAAAATATCGCATCTAATACTTATTCCATAACATTAGGCTACGATTTCAACAAGTGCTGAATATCACACTTTCTTCGGGTTAATTTGCAATAAGAGTTAATTTAATCACTCCATTTGAGTTTTTGTCAAAGTAACGGCAAAGCACTGGTACACTCTTAACGTGCACCTGCAGTTAAATTCTACTTTCATTTAGTGAGAAATTAATTGTTGGAAAATATAGTATTTTTTTAGAAATTCGTTAAAAATAGAAACTGAATTTATAGGTAAAAACATTGTTATCAAGGAGAAAAAGTCATTTTTAGGAGGATTTAAAAAATAGTTTTGTGCTGTAGTATTTTCGAAAATTATCACAGAAAAATTCCAAATGTTAGCTTAATTTTTAAATAATTAAAGTTTCAAAAAAACTCCGTCACGGTATACTTTTTCAACCGCCAAAGTAAATACGTAAATACAAAGTGCTGTAGATCTAGATCATACGGCATTGTGTGTAGTGTCGTAACACATACACAAGAGTATTCATTCATATAAGCAAACACATATTCATTTGATTATCAACCTTGGATTAATTCTGGGCATTGATTGGCCAAAAATTGATATCTTCTTTAATATGGTGGACCGAAAGATCTAAAGAAACACGTTTTTATAATAACATTCTTTTATTTTTATAAATTAATCAGTTTTAACGATTGATTTAGAAGATTGATTGATGTAGCAACTTTTGTTTAAAAGAATAATAAAAATATTTTGTAAAATATGGCTTACAAAGCAAACCATGATGAAAACTAAAACGCATTATTCTTCAATGAATTGTTTGATTCAAGCTACATAAAATGCAATTATTTACTTCATTTAGACCAAGCTAGCAGTACTAAACAATATGTATGCCTATCACTAATCTATACTTATAATAAATCTGAATGTGTGTGTGTGTGTTGGCACTCTACAGGCCAGACTGTTGGACCTACAGCTACCAAGTTGGGTACATGTATACCTTGGAGGTCCGGAATGTGCACCTCGGAGCCCTTTTTTCGAATTTTTAATTAGAGTTTGAATTAATTAAAATTTAAGCGAAATTTCGACGTTTTTCCGCTATAACTTCCGAAAATATGATCGCATAAACATGATTTTTACATCAATTTAAAGATTAAAAAATTAGCTTTCTAATGATATCAGTGTTTTAATGTATAACTTAAGCTACTATTTTTAAAGAAATATTTTAACCATGTTTTTTATCACGTGACTGGATAAAATAAAAGAAATATAAAATGTGATATTTTCTAAAAAAATAAATACTAAGCAAAGGATTCTATGATCGTTTGCAATATCTAAATCATTAACTCAATAAATCTTCTTTATTTACGGTAAACTTGATTGAATTTTGACAAGATATGCATTGAAATCCCGACTGAATGGCATATTTATGTAATCGTTTGCAATATCTGTATCATTAATTTAATACTTTTTTCCCCTTTCTCGCTTTCTTTAAAAAACACATTTAATATTTTGGCAACATCATCGAAATTTTTTTTTTAATATTTTTAATTTTTTTTATATCCGATGATTAAAACTGACTGATTTATAAAATTAAAGAATATTGGGGTCGATCTTATAAATCTCGCCAAATAATCAGCGATAATGATTCCAAAATGGCCGTTGGGAAAGGATGAAGCGTCACAGTAATGGTAAGAATTCTTTTTTCTTAACCTTTTAATTCAAATACTTTCGATTTGGCGAGATTTTGAAAAAGTCGCAAGAGGTGGGCTAAAATAGGATTTTACCAAATATTATTAGGAAAAGGTGTACTTTTTGAACTTTCCGTCCGTCATCTTAAAGAAAATACTAATTTCAGGTCAATCAATGCCCGGAATTACTTCAAGGCTAATGAATATGTGATTTAATTGAAAATTTTAGAACACTTTACACATGGCGAACCAGCTGGTCGCCAAAGGCGGCTAGTATATTACAAATTGGCCATTGGGTCGGAATTTGAATGCATACCCTGTCTAAATTCAGTCAAGTTTACCGTAAATAAAGAATATTTGTTGAATTAATTATTTAGATATTGCAAACGATTATAGAAACCTTTGATTTACATTTGTTTTTTTTACAAACTATCACATTTTATATTTATTTTACTTTATCTAGTATATTCATAAATCATTAAGTTTTAGAATATGTGTTGATTGAAGTTTATCTATTTTTTTAAACTAAAAATTCTTAATTCTTTAAAGCACTTATAGACTTCTTACGTTACTAGTATGTAGTTATTTACTTCATTTAGACCCTTTTTATAGAAGCATTTCTTTTATTAAAGTTTTACAAATTAGCCGTTAGACCTTGTATTGAAAATATCTCTATACTAAACCATTCTTATCTTAAATAAAGCTGATTTATTTAATTAATAATATCGTAAAAGTCACAAAAAAATTTCTTTACATTTTCTTTTTAGAAAAAACATATTTTATATTTATTTCATTTTCTGCAGACACGTGCTGCAAATTACATTTTTTTAATGTTTAATTTGCAATAGTCATGTACTTTTTAATTTGAGTTTTAGTCAATTTGATGGCAACATATTAATAAAAGATAATTTTTTCCCTTTCACTCGTAACGTGCTCGTGCAACTTAAATTTTATTGTTTTGTCCGAAATATATTGTTGAAAACTATGGTTAAAATATTTCTTTAAAAATTCTTTACAAATAGAAGCCCAAGTTAAATCTTAAAACATTGATACTATTAGAAAGCTAATTTTTAAATCTTTAATTTGATGTAAAAATCATGTTGTGCGATAATATTTTCGAAGTTATAGCGGAAAAAAGTCGAAATTTTGTTTACTTTTTAATTAACTCAAATTCTAATTAAAAATTTGAAGAAACTGCTCTTAAGTGCACATTCTCGCCCTCCAAGGTATACATATACCAAATTTGGTAGCTGTAGGTCCAATGGTCAGGCCTGTAGAACGCCAACACACGCAAAAATAATAACTTCAAAAAATATTTTTGTTTTATTTTACCTTAATTTTAATAAAATCTGTCAACTTAAAAAGAGGAAATCAAAGCCATCTGACGCATGCGCTAACGTGAGGACTATTTCCATTTCTTAGAATCAGTAGCATATCTAGTGATGCATGCCTTACTTCTGCATAATAAAAGCTCCAATTATATGATTTCTCCCAAGCTCACTCATATTTCTTTATCGACACCAGTTTCCGGTAAGAATGGTATTTGTAATGCTGATTAATTGTTCTCCATGATAAACATTCATTAAAATGCTCTCTAGAAAAGAAACGGTTTTCCTGGTGCATAATTTGGCTGGACATTATCTAAACACAAATCACACATTAAAGCATCATTAACCTTAAGTTACGAAATAGGATAATTTTAAAGAATCCTGCTACCGTAGAGATTTGATTGCGATGACTTGGTTGCAGAATTGGAATTGGGTTAGGTGATGTGTTTTTCCGGATATCTTTTAATCAAATGTATGCTAAATCTATGGTGAATCAAATTTTCGCCTCTGGTAGGATACGCAAATTTGGAGAGTATGTTACTGGTTCTGATGTCATGCGTCTTATTTGCAACAGTTTACAAGCAATATATCTGCACAAAAATATCCTTTATGAACCTTTAAACAGGACGTTGATCAAACTAAACTATTACAAACTAGTTTAGCGGTTAATTTTAAACTTTTAAGCAATTAAATCATTAATAAGGAATACACACACGCGCGCGCGCGTGCCAAACGTGAATTTGAGTTTAATTGAATCTCTCCTTTATGGCAAATTCAATGAAATTCATATTTTGTTTTTTGGCAAATCACTGTAGTGCAAATAATGATTTTGCAAATTTATGCAGTGCCTTCCAGAAAGTAAAAGAATAAGTGAAAATCCTATTTCGCTTTTTTAATTTTATCCTATCTTTCCTCTCCAATCCTTCATCTTAGCTTTTTATTTTAATTTTAACATTGAAACAAGAAATAATTTTTTTTTCTTCAATTCAATATCTACTTAGGTCAACAAATAAAATTTTTACTTATTTACTTTTTGTTAAATAATTATCAAAATAATTATTAAGTATAATAAAATAATTGATTTTTGCGAGAATTGAACTCTGATTCTTCCTTTACACATGAAAAAATACTGAAATCCATGCATTTTACCGAACGAGCTACTGCCCGTTGATTTTAATTTTCCTTAAAAACTGCCTAAACTCTATTTAAAGTATTAAAAATTAATTAAATTTAATGAATGAATGAATTATTTGAAAAAAAAACTGTCAACATAGAGTGTCATCCACTACAGGTTTTTAAAAAAATGCATTTGTATTTGAGTGGACGAATAAAAAGTATTTTATTAACGATTGAAAATTTGAAAAAGTTATTAAGCAGCTTTATTAATTCAATACGGTTGAAAAAAATGGTCAATCAAAACTTCAAAAAGTGATTTATTTAGATTTCGCAATAAGTAATAGAATTATTTAAGCGTCACGAAAGAAAGGAAAGGAAAAGCGTAAGGAAAAGAAAGGCAATCTCAGCCCTTTTTTAAATCATTCTAAAAAAACAACTCTTGTTCTTTTCTATTGCTTGTCGGGTAACTATTCTTGTTCGTCCCTAATCACAATAAACTAATTTATCAACCAGACGCGATATTAAAGGGTAGATAGTGTGACTAGTAGCCATGTAAGTGGAGGCAAGATATATTTGTTTTACGAGAAAAGAAATTCTTATCCTTAATGACGCAAAATTTCTACCATCTTTAGTCCAAGGTAGTCAACTGTATAGCATCTATCCCGATCGCAAGGTAAAGAGAGGCTTTGTTCACTCTATTTTTTAAGATATTTCAATAATATGGCATTTCGCAGCATAGTGAAAAGTGTAAAACATCCGATTCGGTAAAAAAAAAAAAAACTGGTCTTTTTCTTTGGCCGATTAGGTCCAAAATTTGATACAGACCAATGTTTGATACAAAGTCTTTGATATAAATTAATAAAATTAAGGATGCATAAAATTTGGTACATAATTACTTATAAAAATTTAATGACATAGAACATGTGATAAAAAAATTTTTTCTCATCACATGTAGTATATATGACATTAGTTATTGTTTTCACACACACACACGGGCAGATAGACTAACAGAGAGTTCATCCGTCGTCGGATGAATTTGAAATTCAACATAGATATAAAATCTACATGCTAAAATAATAGGTCTGTTTAACTTACATATCTCGCATTGCTTTCAGTTATTATTGAACATTCTGATAAAATTCCTGTTGTTGAATATTCGGTTAAGATTTTACTTTTGTTTGCAATTTTAAAATCGACCGACAAATTTCATTTTCATACTTTGATTAGTTTTTCATTTCATATTCATTATCGTGTTTACAGAGAGAAAGAATTCCAAAAATATGTTTTTCTGACTCAAGAAAGCGTAAAATATGAAGATTTGTCAAAATCTTAAGATCCAGATTTTTGACGATTGCAATACTTATTCTTTGTGAACTTCATATAGAAAAAAAGGAGAAAAAACAAAATAAATATTGGTATTTTTTTATTGTGTTTATAGAATGATGATATAATATTAGTAAATTTCACTATGTGACATGCATAGTCATACAAATTGCTGTACAGTGAGTGCCCTACTTTAATATCTGGCACATAGATAGTTCTTTGATAATAAAAATTCACTAACAAAGGGTCTTAAATTTTTTAATTAGAAATTAAATTAAAATCAAATATAAATTTTAATGTTTTCCCTCAATTTGTAGGCTTTTCATATAATATCAAAAAACCTATTTTCGCACTATTTTAAAATAATGATAGTCTTTTTAGTTGAATCAGTTCAGAATTTATTTCTAAGTTTAATAAATTAATTAGTTTAGTTATGTAAACATCCTGTTGTAAAGCAGCAGTAGGACTATTTCGGGACGGACCTTGTAATTTCCGACCACTGTCAAATGACGATGACGATATCTGAGCAGGCAACCCCCTCTCCACACCACACCAGGGAAAGGACGTTTGGCCTGACAGATTTAACGTAAAAGAGACATTCTTACATGACAGCTCTTCGGTGGAAGAGAGTCTCGAACCTGAAACCCTTCGTTTACGAAGCCGAGACCTTACCATCAGGGCACCGCGGCCCTTAAAAAAAAATTAGAAAAATATTTTTAAGTATATTTTACAACAATGTTTTTCATAGTTTTTCTCCTAATTATTGGACTTACATTCAAGAGTTTTGTAATATTATTACACTTAATTTACATTCGTTTACTGATTATTGCTATCATATAATTAAGAGTAAAATTTAAAAAAAAAATAAAATGAAAATTGACGAATCCATTCTAAAGCATTCTCATGTAATTCAATTGAATTCTACTTTGATAAGAAAAAAACTCAGTACCTATTTTATCGATTTATGTTTTTTGCGTGGATATCCGAAAAAGGTCACTACATTTGCTCCCGGATCTCGAATCGGTGAAGAATAAAAGTGTGGAAAATTTATGACATCAGTTTTTTCGCGTTTAAGTAAGACTTTGTAAATCTATAAGGATGCATTTGATTACGATTGGTTTGGCTTAGTTATATTAACGTCCTTTTTGAAGCAACACTTGGGCTATTTTGGGATGGACCTCGTAATTTTGAACCACGGTCAGATCACAAGGCCGATACCTGAACTGGTACCACCCTCTCCAAACTTCCACACGATACCACTGGGAGGGCCTTTGGCCCTGACGGATTTAACCTACTCCAGACCCGCTTACACTGCGGTTCTTCGTTGGAATCAGGCCTCGAAACTGCAACCCTCCGGTTACTCAATATATGGCAGAAATCCGCAGATTCGGTGTAAAGATCGAATACCAAAATTCAGCCTTCTAGCTCAAAGGGTTTTCGAGTTACTCGGATGGACATTTTCCAAAAATGTGTTTTTTTCGAACTCAGGGAGATATAAAATGAGGAGATTCGTGAAAATTCCAAGTTCACATTTTTCGACGATTACCATGTTTTCTTAATGCTTCATAAGCTATAAAATAAAAATGTAAAAAGAAATTAGGAACTGGAAATTGACGGAAATAATCATAAAGTTTGACACATTTTGCGAAAGACAGTATGGGCATGAATGGTCTACCTCTTTATCAATATTTTGTGAATTGATCTTTTCGTCAAAGACGTGACATTATGTTATTATGTTCAGTGTTTCCTTATATTTTGGAATTTTAAGAAATTATGAACTTTTGATTTCTTGAAAACAAGCCTCTAATTTTTGAAGGCAGAAGATAGTTAAATCAAACAGCAACAATAGGATAAAGTGAACAACACATTTTTGCTATTAAGGAACAAACTTAATGATGAATTTCTTCTCTTTTAGGAAAAATCGGGAGAAGAACTTATAAACAGGCAACGATAAAAAAATTCAAACCTACGAAGTATTCGAAAACAGCTGAAATGGTATTTCAGTGCCTTTGTGAAGTCGGCGAAGCATCTGTTAAAGGCATTTATAATTGGATTAGGTGAGTATAAATTTCTAAGCTGCAGTCATATTTAAAAATTATTAAGCTATCCAAGTAAATTTCATTACATATTTATCTTTCGTAAAATTTTTCGTTATGGTAACCTTATTATTATTATTTCATGTAGTGGTGTGTTTCCAGACTTTAAACCATCAGATATCAGTTGGAAGGTAAGAAAGCACTTTTTCTTTTCATTTTTACAACTGATTTTTTAGCAAAATATACATACTTTTTTACCTTGTCGTATATGAACCATACAAACTGAAATATATAACTGAAAAGGCCAATGGTTCTATAAATCACATTGAGTAAGAAATGGCCGACACTTTAAAATTTGTGACTAAAGTATTTCATTCTTTTATAACTAAAATTGACCATTATAGCAGTGTAACCTAAATAGGGATCGTATACGAATCTACTTTGAGAAAAAATTTTCAAAAGTTATATAATTCATAATTTTAATTATGCTTTAATTTCTTTTTGGAGAATCTAAATTTGTCTGCAAATTCGTGTAAATATAAGGATTTTTTGCGTTTTTTATGTTGATCTGTTTTAATCGCAGAAAAATGTCTTTTTTAATGGTACAGTGTCTTTGTAAAATTTTACAAATTATGATTGATATGACCGAGAGATTGTTTAAAAAATTATATTTCACAATTTTTAGAGTGGTATGTTTATTTGTTCGCACAACATTAAAAAATATTTTTTTCCATCATGTAAAGCCTTTTACACCATTGGAAAATATGTATATCTAAATGTACAGAAATTAGCTATATGGCCATAACAAAAACGCTCACCTACTATATTCAATGTGTTATCTAAAACAGGTATGACCAAGATATTATTACAAAACAATAAGGTATTTCTATCAAAATTTTAACGAAGTCTATTAAAAAGAAATTAGCCTGTTCATGTGCAAGTGAACACGATAATCTAAAATTAATCTTTGGCATTCAATTAATTCTATCCAAAAATCAAATTTGTAATTTATTAGCATTCTCCCAATTGACTGAAACAAAAATTTGACTCAGAGCCACACTTGTAGTCACAAAATCACATGCCAAATGCGATATATTTAAACCTTCCTTTTTAATTATCACTTTTACATGTTTCTGAATGTACAAACTAACAAACGTTCAACTCCTTATTAGATTTAATTTTAAATTGGATAAATGTTTACAATATTGATTCTAAATATATAGTGAAAAATTTGTTACATTATAGTAATCTAGTTATTTTAATGGTTATCTTCATTTTATAGTTATCATATTAAGGTATATTCAGATGCCGGGAAGACTGCATCTGAAGGGATTTTGTTCAAAATTTGATAGAAATCTGCAAGTTGGTGCTCAGACAGCGCATCGCAATCCATCCGTTTATTTTCCAAGCGTTGTCGCAGACAGAAGGACGGACATTTTCCAGAAATGTGTTTTTCAAAATCTGAGGGAGGGTGTGTGTGTCTAAAATCAAATCTCGAATTCGATTTTTTTTTTTTTTTTTTTTTTGACGATTACAATACGTTTTCTGTACTTCATATATGAGTAAACGAGAAAATAAAAATCATTTGGAATTTGATATTATTCTTTGAAATATTTTTACTTCAATTCCAGGTATTTCCCCCCCCCCCATAGTTTTATGCAAATAAATTATTCTTATTATTTACATTGAAAAATTAAGCGTTTTCATGTAAGCTGAGGATTAAATTATGTCCAAAGACGCATACATTAATCCTTTTATGCAAAAATTGTTCTAAAATACAGCGGTGTGTAGACTTTTCCAAAGTAAGGGCTGCTCCTAATTTTTTTCAAAGTCTTGCGGTCTACCCATTGGCATGAGTGCGATAAGCTAAAAATAAAAAGTCTACAATGTTTATTACAATTTAATTAGAAAGAGATGAGCTTTTACTTGTTTTTGAAAAATTAACAAATAATACTATTGTGTTGTTTTTTTACTTACAGTTGAATTGTTATTTCTAATTGCACTTGCCATTGACAACTCCTCTGACTAAAGAACCTTTGCGATTTAATTCGAATTTTTTTGCTTCTCTTGTTTTTTCAGTAGCGCCATCTAGCGCCAAGAGTACGAGTTAGCTAATCACGCGTCACGACCTTTTTTACGGGGCGAATTTCATTCACTCATCCATGGATCAGAGAAGGGTCCCTCTAAACCAGTAATCCCAGTGGTATTACTTTCGACATGGAGGACTTTGTGACTACGGCAGATTTATAAGTATACCAATCACCACCACACACCAAAACTTCGGCCTATGAGATTCGAATTCACAACCTAAAGGATGCGAATCCAATTCCTAACCAATTAGGCTACTCCGCCTCACCTTACAATTGTAAATTCATTAAGATAATTTGTTACATCCATCCTTGTTTGTTTCATCCATCCTCAAAGGTGAGAGTCGTAGTAGTACTACGATTTGATCCGCGTCACCTAGCATACTTTCGTCAAGATCCCCCGCCTTTAATGTGTTAATAATTCTAAAAACCAAGATATGTCGATTGAAGACACATGCGTTTTCTACACATTCATCGCATCATTTACTTAAACAAAAGCAGTTGCATCGATTGTGAACAGATTCTCTCATCTATCTGGCGTTGGTGTTCCATAATTGTATTTCTTTTAATATGTGCGTCTTAAATCATAGTAAAGGTGGTCACATCAAATACCTCTGCGGCTCACTGGTCCCTCTTGATCAACTTAATGCCCACCCTTCCTGTAACGCAATGATAATCTGCCAAGTTTTACTCTGACACATTAAGAACATCACAAATACAAGAGAAGAAGGCACACGTCAAGTACAAAAGGGCAAGTCTTATTTTTCTATGACCATTAAATGAAAATATGATTCTCAAAACATGCGAGAAATGATACCTTGTGAAACAAATACTCTATCCATGTCTTCAAAATAATGAAATTTTCAAGGTCGAATTCTTTTGTAGGGTGATATCTAAAAGAAACAGTGAAATAGCTTTGTACTAGTGCCTTGAGGAAATGTACGTGACATTTCCTTAATTATTGAAATGAACTGTTGGCCATCCGTATGCAAAAGATTAATTGGTTACTCAATTTTAATTAAATTTTAAATTAATTGATAATATTTATAAACTAAGATTTATTATTTAAAATTTTGTAAACACGTTACACGTTTGTACTTTGTAAAATAGTGCAACTATCCAAGTAAGCATTTTGAACATTTTTTCAATTTCGTGGTATATAGAAAGTATTAATAATCGTCAAAAAGTTCAGTTTTAAAGAATCTCCACGTTTTAGACCTACCAGAGTTCGATAAGCCCATTATTTGAAGTTATCCATCTACGAGTGACAAATTTGATCCAGAAATACTTTAAGCCAGAAGATTGGAATTTATTATAAGGTCTTTACATCAAATTTATAGACTTCTATCATATTTTGAGAAATACGTTTCGATTAAGTCGGTCTGTCCGTCTGCTTCAATATAAGTTAACATCATAACTGTAAAGCAATGTTAGCTAGATATATAAAACTCGATACACACATTTGACATCTATAGTGTAGACACCTGCCCTAATTTGAGGCAAATGTAATTAGAGGCTGACCGTCTGTACTTTTAGAAATCTGTAAAAGCGCTGAAGAACGCAGAGATTTACATATATTATATCTGAAATAGAATTTTTCTGATTACAAGTATTGTTTTCTGCCCAATTTTTATTTCAATCGGTTGAGAAAACATGTCTGAAGCAAGAATAGGACTGTTAACTCAATATGCGGATTAAGCCCCAAAAGACTTGCCAAGGATGTCACAGTGAATTTAGTAAAAATGCCAAATTATAACCAAAAAATCTATCGCAAATAAAAAAATCTATCGCCAAAAGTTAACATATCGTAATTATTGTACGCCAACACCATTTAAGGCTTTCTCTTGCATGATAATTTTATTAGAGAGTGTATTAGAAAGTTTTGCGTAGACCACTTCCTCCTGCTAATTTTTTTCGTTCAACCAACATCGGAATTTCCTTCAAAATTTCATTTATCTTTGTCATTGCATTTTTAAATTATCGTCTTCATTTACTCATGAATATATATACATCTAGAGGACATGAATAATCCTAACCATGGGAGGATCTGGTCCAAAATTAGATATCTGCTTATATAATTAGAGAACTGATCGTCAAACTTGAATTATTTCGGCGCCATTTCTCGCTAAATGTAAGGGTGACAATTTTTTTATTGCAGCCTTCAAAGCCATTTGTTATCTTTTCTGTTTGCCGTCTAAGATGGCGAATTCTTGGATGACTAAAACGATTTTTGATGTGCTTGTCGAAAATATGAAAATCAACCTTAGTTTAACTGATAAAATTCTACGCTAAATTTCCCTTCTACTATCGTAGTATAATTTGGATTTACGACATCTCATGCACACAAATAAAACAGATAGAAGATTTCAACCAAAATATGATTTTAGAGTAAAGAACTCATATCGAATTTCATCAATCTAACTTTTTGCGTTTTCTGCCAAGAGAATTCCAAAATTAATTACAACTGAAATCTGATTAATGTGCTCAACATGGTTAAAGATAAAAAAAATAAATAAAGAGCCGGAAATTATGATGGTTGACAAGGCAAGCAATAGAATGAATAAGTTTGCTATCAGAAGTTTATTTCGGAAGTTAGTTGGTTTGTTTATTTCGGTTTTCATAATAATGACAGACTCAATGGGGCATTAAATTAAATGTTAACTTCTTATTAGCAAAAGCTGAGTCCCACAGGAGAGGGGGCACATCGAAATGAGGATGAGATGCTTCCGCCATGGTGGATGGTCATCCTGAATGGTACACGAAAAGGTCGGGAGGGGGGGTTCTAACTTCTCCCATCGATGACGGGATGTATTTCCTTTGGGAAGGGTTGTACCATGGTCCGTGATGGCATATAGAATTCAACCGCAGTTCCCACTAGTGTTGCTGTTGCGGCGGTACGGTCATTCAGTATTATTCATCTTTGAGGATTCGGGCGGTTCGGAGAGTCAGTGATATGACTATGATTTCGCAAAAGCTGAAAAATGCTAACAAAATGAATGACAAAGAAAAACATTGTAAGGTGCTACTTATTATTTATGAGCGATTTGGTTAGAAATTCTCATCCCCTTCCCTTTCTAGAATGCTGTACGTCATATACTGACGGTCAATCCTGTTTTTCAAAAAAAGAAGTCTCCCTGTGGCAAATGTCATTTGTGGTACCTAAATAGAGCACCTAGGAGCAATATCGGAAACTCCAATCTTCAGTCCTTTCCTTCACAGGTAAGATGGAATCTTAAAGGAAATTTGTGCAGTTCTTTGCATCAAGAGTCGAAATATATCGGCCTACACGAAAATATTTTCCTGATTATAAAGGTTAAATACAAAATAACTATTGAAAATGATAAAGTGAAATTTTTATAATTGAATAGACAGACCTTTTACGAAGCCTTTTATCTCAATATTATTTATATCATAGCTTGTTGTTTTCAGCTTTTTTAAGAAAATATTATATGCTGTAAACAAATGGTGAATAAATCGTCCATAAATAAAAGCAGGGAATTAAAACTTTTAATGAAACGGTGTGAATGAAGGGAAAAAGCATAATGCCCTTTATGATTATTGTAGTAAGTCAACTTTAGAGGGGAAAAATCCTGGTAAAGAGATACAATGAACGGATATAGCATGCTTCTTGGCATTATTCCTTTTACTCTCTTCATTTAGAATTATATCAGGTAAAGTTTCATCATCAATAAAAGCTAGTTATTTGGAAACACAGAAATCTGATTCCAACTAAAGAAGATTTATACTCGGAAAACTACAATCGATCCAATAAGGCATTTGCAGAAATTGTACAGTAGAGAGTACTTGGCCCATTAAAACAAGCACTTGCTGATATCCGCTCGTTCAGCGTATGCGCAATCTTCCTCAGCTCAGACGCGACTTACTAGAATCTTTTAAATGGCTGTAAACCCGTTTTAAATACCATTATGCCGTGAAATGTCCGTCTAGTGCATGTTAAGCTCTATTATTTTATGGATACAGACGTAAATTTATCATCTTATCTGTAGTAAGACCACCTTTGCATGTTGATTAGGAGCTTCCAGTAAAATTTAATTAAAATGAACAAATATCGTACCCCCCAAAAAAAACCAAAAGAGAGAGGAAAAAGGACAAAATGTGCCTGTCTCAAGACCAACACGGACAGTCGGAATTGGGCTTTAAACCTGATATTGAAGTTCAAAATATCTTCTGAAAGTGTGTTACGGGAAAAGAGATGTCTACTCAGGTTTTAATCGTTATCTGATCAAGATCTGAAATTAGGATGTCCATCTAAAAAAGCGCTCCTGTTTTCATTTTGGATGCGATATTAATCCATACTTACAATAAACTCAAGTATGCGTGTTGGCACTCTACACCAGACCGTTGGACCTATAGCTACCAAATTTACCCCAAGGTAACACATATCTTGGGGGTCGGAAATGTACACCTCGGAGCGATTTTTTCGAATTTTTAATAAGAATTTAAATTAAAATTTAAGCGAAATCTCGACATTTTCCGCCATAACTTTTGAAAATATCACAGCACAAATTTTTACATCATATTAAAAATAAAAAAAGTTATTTTTTTAGTGATGTTGATATTTAAATCCACAAATTAAATTTATATTTTTAATGAATTTTTAAAAAATAATTTAATCACATTTTTCAACAATAAAAATAAAACTTAAGGTGTAAGCGTGCGTTACGAGTGAAAGGGAAAAAAATCTTTTTTTTTCAATACGTTGCCACCAGATTGACAAAAACTCAAATTTAAAAAAAACTATTATTACAAATTAAACTTATAAACATGCAATTTTTAGCACGTGTCTTTATGAAATATGTTTTTTTTTAAGTGTAAAGAAAAGTTTTTGACTTTTACAGCATTATTAATTAAATAAATCAGCTTTATTTAAGACCATCCGCCTTTGGTGACCAGCTGGTTCGGCAATCTTACTGCTGTGTAAAATTATCAGTTAAATACTTTAAGTAACGTCATTGTCAATTAAATACTTTACGCAACTTGTCTTTTAATCGATACTTCATCAATATATTTTTATGGTTCAAATTCTGATCGTCACATAATTCACTCATGCAGTTATGAAGGCCTTACGCCCGTAATGTACTATATGTCTCTTTAATTATTTGTCAGCTGTCGCAAAATTTAAACTTTAAATTAAAGTGGAAATAATTAAACTGAAAATTGATATAAATTTTTTTTCCCCGAAACCAAGTGTTTTATTAATATAAGTAAAAAAGAATCATTATGTGCACTAATGAATAATTTTAATAATTTATGTAATATTTCAAGAATTATTCAACGAAAATTACTTAGATTAATCATAAAATTCAGGTTTCAGTTTTAAGTTCAAAAACATTTAAAGGATGCGAATATTAATATTTTATTTTATTTTGGACTATAAAAATAAAACCATTATTAAGTCTAAATTTTATATATCTTTTAATTATAAGGAATCATATTCTACGAAATATTCTTGGCACTTTAACTTTCAAATAAATAGATGGTTTCTATCTTCTGCTATCAAATTTAATCGACTTATGAAGTTTTGAATAGAAACATTTGGAACATTCAACATTTTCATTCTTAGGCTAGTCAGTCTTGACAAATCATGGACGTTGATTGGGGTATCATCTTTGGAATGGTCAATGAAGTGGTTTAAAATTGAACTTTTTTTATTGAATAGGGATTTTCAAATATTCATAAATCAGTTAATTTTAGAGACTGAGTTAATTGAAGTTTATCTCTTTTTATTTAAAAGCTGAATATTCTTCATTTTGAAAGCATTTATAGACTCATGTTACACACTATCATTATTTACTTCATTTATACACTTTTTATAGATGCATTTCTATTATTAAAGTTTTTTAAATTAGCCGTTGGACCTTGAATGGAAAAATTCTATATATTAAACCATGTTTTTCTTAAAATAAAGCTGATTTATTTAATTAATAGTATTGCAAAACTCACAAAAAAATTTCTTTATGTTTTCTTTTTAGAAAAAATATATTTCATGTTTATTTCATTTCATGCAGACACATGCAGAAAATTACATTTTTACATATTTAATTTGCAATATTTATTTAGTTTTTTAATTTGCGTTTTTGTGAATCTGATGGTAAAATATTGATAAAAGATAATTTTTCCCTTTCACTTGTAAGGTGCTCGTACATATTAAGTTTCATTGTTTTGCCCAAAATATATTGTTATAAAATTTAATTAAAATATTTTTAAAAAAATTCTTTAAAAATAGAAGCTTAAGTTATGTGTTAAAACACTTGATACCATTAGAAAGCTAATTTTTTTAATCTTTAATTTGATGTAAAAACCATCTTTGTGCGATTATATTTTCTGACGTTATAGTGGAAAAACGTTGAAATTTCGGTTAATTTTTAATTGATTCAAATTCTAACAAAAAATTCGAAAAAAGGGCTCCGAGTTGCTCATTCCCTATCTCCAAGGTATACATGTACCAAACTTGGTAGCTGTAGGTCCAATGGTCATGACTGTAGAGTGCCAACGCACAGATATACACATTCAGCTTTATTATAAGTATAGATAAATATGGTTTAATATATATTTTCTAAATTCAATTCCCAACGGCTAATTAGTAAAACTTTAATAATAGAAATGCTTCTTAAATAGGTTGTAAATGAATCAAATAATTACATAGTATGTAACATGAGTCTATATATGCTTTAATAAATTAAGAATGTTTAGCTTTTATATAGATTCTCTGCTCTGTGAAACATATTTAATATTTTCCAGACACTAACATTTTACATAAAAATAGATAATTTTCATCAGTCTCTAAAACTGATTGATTTATGAATATTTGAATATCACTATACAATGAAAGAGAGTAATTTTAAACCATTTCATTGACCGTTCCAAAGATACCTAAGATTATAAAAATGTTGATTGTTATAAGCTTTCTATTCAAAATTTCATACTTCGATCAAATTTTATAGCAGAAGACAGAAACCTTCATTTTTTTATTTGAAAGTTGAATGCCAAGAATATTTCGAAGAATTTGATTCCTTAGGACAAAATGATTGCATAAAATTTAACAATTTTGTGAAGTAAATTTATATACCGAAGCAAATAAAATAATGTTATTCACGTCATTTAAATTCTTTCGACGGTAAAACTAAATTTTATGACGAATCTGAGAAATTTTAGATTAATAATTCTTGAAATATTACATAAGTTATTAAAATTATTCTGTAGTAAACAACAGTTCTCTTTTCAGTACTTATATTTTTAAAAAATGCTTGGTTTCAGTAAAAATCAATGTTTTATATCAATTTGCAGTTAAAATTAAAGTTAAAATTTTGCAGGAGCTGACAGATAATAAGAGAAACATACAGTACATTATGGGCTTAAGGCATTAGTACATAAGGGCCTTTATAAATACATGGGTGAATTTTATGACTATCAAGATTTGATCCATAATAATATTTTGATGAAGCAATTAAAAGTCCTTAAGTATTTAATAGACAGTGACAAGTCACATAAATTATTTAACTGTCAATTTTAAAGAACATTAAGTTTGGTGAGCCGGCTGGTTGCCAAAGGTGGCTAGCATAAAATAAAAGCATTATCCTCTAACTATACTTTAAAAAAAGTAAGGTTCTGTTATAAAATCGTCTGTAAGCTGATTTTATAATAGAGTCAGCTGAAAGTAAATTACTATTAGAGAATTTAGTTTACCTCTTATTTTGTATTCGCTTATCATTTCAAATGAATTTTTTTTCTTTTTATTTTAAATTCAGAATCTTATGACTTGTGAGCTTCAGAATTCAAGGAAGCTTAAACAAGAAAAGCAAAATTACAACAAGAAGAAATTATCTGAAATGGATGAAGCAAATACAAACCATACTCATGGTTGCTTTGTATCAGCAACAAAAGAACATGAAGAAAATATCTATCAGCAGACGTGCATTGTAGAACACTGGATAATAACTAGTTCAGGTAAGTTGGATTAAACAAATAGAAACAAAAAGACACACTATATCTTAATTTATAAAGTTTTATCTCAATTTAGCCCATAGTAACTTCATTCTAAAAATATTATCTTATTTCCTGAGCCGATTACACATTATCTACTTAATTGATTCTAAAAAAAGTTTGGCAAAATTGTTTAGTTAGCGATTCCCAAACTGCGAGTGACTGATAAAAGTTGCTGACCTAAACAAATACTTTTTTAAAAAAAGATCCATGCGTTTTTCCTGCTTTAAGAGAGACACATGTAAAAATCCCGATGAGAATTTCAATAATATATTAGTACTATAAAGAAATATTTTTCCTATCAAAAATGGTATATAAGACTAGGGAATAGCTAATTTCATGCCTCTTCGCCACTTCTGCTTGTCCGCGCGGCTTCTAAATATACTTACTTGCCTCGACTCCCGATAGAAAGAGAATAAAAAGTTTAAAAATGCAAGCTGTCTTCTCCATCTTTGAACTTGCCTATCTGTTTCCAAAATTTTTAATGTTATATACACGCAAAAACTTTTAAATCTGAACCATTTTTTCCCTATTCAAATTATTAAATAAATAACGCATGCAAATATTTAATTTATTCCGTACTTTTTTCTTTTGTTGTTGCTTATCTTCAAAAGATTTGACATGTGTCAAACCAGCTCCAGCAGTTGTTAACAACCAAGAAATCTATAGTAATAACGAGATTGGATGTTAAATCTTCCTAAGAAACCCCGGTGCAACGCAGAATGTAATCCGGTGAAGACTGATGGTCATGTCATTTTTTACAAGTAGATTTGACTTTTCTACCCCTTTCAAAGGAAATACACTTAAGGTGGCCACTTTTTAATCTCGCCAGAGCAGTCTGGGAGTCACGGTCACATTTATTTCCAGTTGAATACGAGGGATGTTTAAATGTACCATTTAGATCTTCCAATTGAGTATATAGTTCTTGATAAGTAAGCGAACAGCCAGTTCATTTCCACTACCCTTTTGGATAATCTATCAGCGACCACATTACAACTAATTTTTAAGTGTGATGGGATTCATTGGAGATGGTGGTTCTGAGAGATCTTCCTCAGTTTGTGCAGAATAGATATGCTTTCATTGTTTGCAGAGTACCAGGAACTAAGATGTTGTAGTGCACTGCGATTGTCCGATGAAATCCATAGTTCCCCCAAATCACCATCATAAGATGATAGTTTTCTTTTTTGGTGGTGGTTCTAATGCCCCTTGGTCATAGCAAGCACGGATGAGCGGAGCTCTTTCGAATTAAGGCAGAGGTGTGTGCCTTTCATTGTTAACGAGCATCGTTATTGTGAAAGTACGACTTTGCTCGAACACACACGACTCAACCCTTTTTAGGGGGCGGTCGAGCTCATCCATACACTCATTCATCGATCCGCAAGCCAGAATTTAGATCCAAATCAGAGACCGACTCATCTCTGATTCAGTACCCCTAGAGGTATCGTTTTGTTATGGGAACTTGGAGGACTTTGCAGTCGCGACATATTTAACGTGCCCCAAATATCAATAGCCAACACGGCGGTCTTTGGCCGAGACGAGGACAGAACCCGCTACCTTTCGGTTATGAGACTGACGCTCTACCAACCAGGCTACCGCGGCCCTGTTTTCTTTTTTACTTTGTTGAATTAACTGCAATGGAGTTTTAGACAATTATTTAATTTTTTAAGTAAAATAATAACAAATGGTAGTACAATAATGAAGTAAGTGGATTACAAAGGGTTTTTTTTAAATAATCATTTAACAACATTCTCTGATTTCCAACCAACTTTAGTTATTGTCTTACCTTTTTTCATCCAGATTAAGTAAATGAAAAATTTAAATTCTGAAAAACTGGCTAGATATTTGGCTATGCAACTTTTATGATTGCAATCGCCACATTCTGTCACTAAAAATATCCCATTATAATTTATTTTTCAATGTCTCAATTAATTTTGTAAATAATACAAAATTTAAGAAACAAAAAGTTTAGTGGTCTTTCTGAAACTTTCTCGCAAACTCTTTAATAAAGAAGCTACGCTTCTATTCCCCGTATAAAAGGTGGTAATTCGACAAGGCAGTGAAAGCTCAGATTTTTATGTTCTGAATTTCATGCATGAGAGTTGCGTGGCTCTTAATATAAAGCAGGAAACAAGTACTTGTGTGTTAGCAATGATTAAGCATTTTGCAAACAATAATTAAGAAAGAGCCAGTGATCCTAGACGATTTACACGAGGTACCCCGGGCACACCTCAAAATGAGGTGCTTAAGGTATGGCGGTTAGATCTCGTCACTCTGGAAGGTATACGAAAAAGGAGGGGTCTAGCTCCTGCCATCGATGACGGGACATACTTCTTTAGGGAAGTGTTGTAACGTGGTCGGTGATGATCCTGACTCAACCACAGATTAAGCTAGTGTTGCTAGGTCCGGTCATTCAATATTTATTATCCGTCTGCCTATTTGGTTGGGTGGAGAGTCAATGGTTGGTTAATTAGGGTTTTTTGGCGCAAAAACCGTATCTGATCACGCTGCGCCAAGCAAATAGTAGAATATTATAGATCTGATTATAAAACCACACATGATAAAAATAAAAGCAGAAAGTTGTCAACACACAAATGCCAAAAATAAAAGTTCAAATACGTATAAGGTTAAAAATGTAAATGTAACAAAGATGCGAAAAACGCATTACCATGAAGCAATGTAAAAGTCAGGCTAGAACTGAAGTTTAAAATGTTAAATACAACTGTAAATGCCAATGAATTTTAAAATGTTTGGATGGAATTTTTCACCAAACAGGTCTAGTAATGTTAATGACGATGAGTTAAAGAAGTGTAAACGAGATGAATTAAAAGACGGGCACTCGATTAAAATATGTTTAATGGAAAAATCTACACGACATGTGGGGCACTTAGGAGCTGCCTTCCCCAAAATGAGATATTTATGTGTATAACGAGTATGCCCTATCCGGAGGCGAGTCAATTTGACGTCAACCTCACATATAGAGTGATTAGGTCACAATTAAACAATTGATTTAACAGAATGAATTTTATTCTGAATCTGTAGATACCATGTAAAATAAATGTGTTTATGGAAGACTTTCTTAATATCACTGTATGGAAGACCTTGGTTCAATGATATGATTATGACATGACTACACACATACATAATAGTAATTAATCGCTGGTATAAGTTTAGTAAACAAGAAAGAGAAATATATATATGTATATTTGAACCCCCTCCACAAATTGAAACCAATATCTTTCATTTACGATTTTAAAAAATGACATGCCCAATTTCATTCATTTATTCTATGCATTTTTAAAATATTGTATTTGCATGGACAGACCGAACATCGTGGATTTGGCTCGAAACTGGATATGAATTTGATCGTTTCGATGCTTTTTACGTTTTGTGATTTTTGCATTCGTTTGTACCCGAGCAAGACAGACTCCCTGGAGAATGGATTTCGTTCAAGAGAAGATATAAATTTAAAAATTTGGCGTGAACACCATATATCATATTTCACTGAACAATGCATTTTTCTAACCACAGCTGCCAGGCAATTTTCCAATAATAAGTTTTTCTTTTTTATTAAGAAGTCTTAAACGAGCAGATTCAACAAAATCTAAAATTTGAAATTTTTTTTTGACGATTACAATACTTTTTCTTAGTATATTTCGTATAATAATGAGTATAAATGAAAACAATCGACATCGTTTATTCCATACAGCCGCCTTTGGCGACCAGCTGGTTCGCCATGAGTAATGCGTTCTAAATTTTCCAATTAAATACTTATGTACCTTGTTCTCTTTATAACTTATCAGCCAAAAATATTTAAACTTCAGACTTCGATAATTACGTATCTCATATTATTATAGAAGCCTTATGATTATTTGCTCATAGTACTATACATCTCTCTGATGTATAGTTCATGAGCTATACATAGTTTTCCATAACATTACGCTTCCATTCAAACACGTGCTGAACATCACACTTTCCTCGGCTTAATTTGTAATAAGAGTTAATCATTTCGTTTAAGTTTTTGTCAAAGTGACGGCAAAAGCACTGGTACACTCTTAACGTGCTCTTACAGGTTAAATTCTACTTTCATTTTGCGAGAAATTAATTGTTGGAAAATATAGCATTTAAAAAAAATCATTAAAAATAGAAATTTAATTTATAGGTTAAAACACTGTTATCAATGAAAAAAAAAGTTATTTAAAAAAAATTCAAAAAACAGTTTTGTGCTGTAATATTTTCGGAAGTTATTGCAGAAAAATTCCAAATATATTACAAAATTATGTAATTAATCAGTCAATAAATTTGGAAAATAACCTACTGAGTTAGGAATTGATTTATAAATATTTACCAACATTAGATGCATGTAGATGATCTAAGTGCTTAGGCACTCTACTAACCAGATCATTAAACTTCAAAACTTCATTTTATTTACTTACATAATTTGGAAGGTAAAAATGTTTGCCTAGAAGTGATTCTTTCAATTAATTAAAAATTATGTGAAATTGCCATGTTTTCCCAGAATAGTTAAAAAAATATTATAGCACAAAAATCATCTTTATATTACATAAGTTTAAAAAAATGATTTTCTCTCTGTTAAAAAATTACTTCTACTTTTAATTAAATTTTAAAAATATTTTAAAATATATTTCATTGTTGATGATTAAGATATAAAAATTCAGCATATTTTTCTATACAGAATAAACTTTAGGACAAGACAAAGATTAAAACATTCTTAAGCACACATATACATTACATTTTAAATTAAAGTTTAAATTCAGAATTAAGTAATATTATTCAGGATTTCCATATTTTTTGGCAAATTTTACCCATTTTTAAACATTGCTACTTTTTCTAGAGATATAATTGGATGTGTAAAAACAGGTAGAAAATTTTAAAAATACACATTAACGCATTTGTAAGGCTTCTAAAATAATATGAATTATATGCTTACTATACAAGTTAAAAAATATATTTGCATTTGTAAGACCAAGTTATACAATATATTTGATTGGGGTTTTCAGTACTCTTTAATTAATACCATAAAATCAACTGGACACCAAAGATAGCTAGTATATATATATATATTAAACACTAAATAATACATGCATATAAACTTACTTATTCAAATGTCAAAACATATAAAATGTTCACTTTTGTTTTAAATTTTTTATTACTTATCTTTTTTACTTTTCTCTCTTATTAGATATGCATGATTATAGAAATTGTAATCAAGAAATAAATCCAATAAAGACTTCAAGAACAATACCCGAAGAATTTTATATTCAAGAAATTCCAGTAACCGAATTTGCATTAGAAAGTACAAACTATACTGAACCGATGGAGGTAAAATATTTATTAGAAGAAACTGCAGCCTCTATACCAATACAAATAATTCAAGGGAAATAATTTAATCAGACTTCATATCCCTACTGAATGTTTTGAATGTAATTGTGTGTAATAAAATTTGTATTTATTTATTTAAGTAAAACAAAAACATTAATGTTGAAACCATATAAATCATTTTAAAGTGTAGGCCTTGATGAGAGCAAAAGTTTGCAATGCTGTACTACATTTCAAACAGATTCTTATAGCAAATTTACATAATGTAATAAAACCCATTGCATAATTTTTCTTCTAATTATCCTTAGTATCTAAATGAGTCAAAATAAATAAATAAATGAAGGATTGAAACCTCAGTTCATAAATGACCATCTAAGTGAGGGCCTGAAAATTTTAAATCCCCTTAACTACATAAATGCAAAGATCCTTTATTGCTTATATAGAACAGAGAAATTGCCAATACAGAGTTGATTGTAATAAAAATTTAGCATTAATGTCTCTTAAGCTGTTCTGCCAATATTATATGTATATTATAAGTATAGTGCACAACTTGTTCTAAAAAAATTTCATGTTATTTAATGTAGCCATTTGAGTTTGATTTGTATCATATAATAAATGAGGACAAATAAGGAAAATCATTTTCTTTCTGTGGATAAACCAAATTTTTAAATTGACAAAAATTGAAGGGTTTTTTTGTTTTATTTTCCCTAATGAATATGGATGAATTTAATATCTCTTTTTGGTATAAAAATATTTCTCTTTAATTCTTTTATTATGCTAAAATCTATTTTGCACCAGCTAATAAGATATTTTACATGATATTAAAAGATTACATAAATGATCATTAATAAGAAAAATTATAGAAAGTCAAAATTTTAAATAAGATTTCTTTGTAATATTCTCTAATGTGTTTCTAATATATAGACATGTTTATATATTAGAAACATTTGACAATATATAAACATGTAAGACATGTTTTTAAAAATATTTTTTATGCACAGACCCAACTCTATATATATTTAATTTTCAAATCACGACTTTACCCTTCTGCATGATTAAGTTAGTCTATTTTTAGCAACTTGTAAAGTTCTGTTAAGTGAACAATAGAGAGTCATACATTTAGTAAAAAAGGTACATATCAGGGGGAAAAAAGAGAGAGAATGCATTCAGAGGTTATAAAGAACCAAGAAATTTTTTCCTCTCAAAATCCAACAAAGTAAGCCTTCATTTTATTCACATGATTTCCATGTTGTAACTTAACAGAGGATAGTTAAAGAAACAAGACTTTGAAAAAACATTGAATGCCTTGCATAATTTTAAAATTAAAGTTAAAATGCCCTCAAAAAATTGAGTTCAGATAATTAGAAAATAATTTTAAGAATGAAATAAACTGAATTTATAACATAAATTTCTCAAAATGCCTGAGTAGGACACAGAGTCATATTTTTTGAGTCTTTCGTAGTTAGATTTGCAGTCTAAAAATAATTCTCATTATTAATAATAAACAGGACAGCAATAAAATAATAATTATCAATATCAGCTATATTAATCTTATTAAAAGAGCTATTTGATAATTAACCTGTTTTAAATAAAATGATTAATTTAAAAATAAAGAATTAAAAAATTAACGCCAAAATGGAAAGACAAGTTTCATTGTTTAAAAAGAAAAATTTCAATTAAAGCATTTCTCATGATTCAATAATTAGATTTTATATCACCAAGGAAAAATCTACTTTCAAACAAACCATCATATCTAAACATTAAATTACGACTTTGCAGCACAATTAATTAAAAACAACATTTGAAACTAATCCACTACATCATTTGGCTGGATTTTTCATAAAAGGAATGTGAATCAATATTTTCTTTTGTTTTGCTAAGCAGCTAGTTTATTTTATTTATATTATTTACTAATATAAATTCATAAAAAGTTTAATACTTTTTAAAAGCATTAAAATGATTTTTCCAATAACAATGAAGGAAAATTGAATGCAATTTTAAAGTCTATTGTGATAAGTAATTTATGTTGCTAGTAATAAAAACAAAAAAAATGCCTTTTGTTTTACAAGGTTGGCAAAACATTTATTGCAAATTCCATTTCAAAAAATCATATACACATAAAGAAGTAATTAAATATTTTTACTTTGAACACATTAAATTTGCCTACAAATTTAATGAAATTCAAATACGACTTCATACTTTAAAGATGTTATGCATAGTTTAAACATGGAAACAGGACTTGTTTTTACCACTATGATACATTTACAATATTTTTCACTGGACAAACACACAACTATAACTGTAAAAATTTCACAATCAAGTTATCATTGTAGTATCTGCAATGCTTACAGTTCTATTAAAATAACTGAAATAAAATTTAAAATCCACCAAAACTGTCTGAGAGAATTGTATAATCACAATGAGGAATCTTTCCTACATAGTGCTACAAAGAGAACTTCTAAGTTAAGAAATTTTGGAAATGACAAATATACATTATAAAATGTTACTCAACCATTTCAAAGTTTGTGTTATAACAATCAAATGTTTTCTTTTCAAATAAAACTCATCAGCATTAACATATATTATTGCTCAAGTATTGATATGCACACTCACACACATACAAAAACTGTAGACCTTATGAAGCACTTTAATAAAAAAATTTTGATAATAATAATAATAAATGGAATTTTTTATCAGCAAGTAATAAATCTAAAATTTGGGAATGCTTTATGAAATATAAATGCAACAGTTTATAAGACAAATAAATATTCATAAATGTATACAATTTGAATTATATATGTACATGTAAATTTTCAATCCTTTTTCTTATTTTTAAAAGAAAAGAAAAATATTAGATTGTGCAGAAAAAGAATTTACTCATTTTCAGATAAATAAAAATTTCAAAATCATCAACAAGGAATTTTTTTGGAATGACTTTCCACTTTTGAAAATCAAAATTAAGCACCATCCGACAACCATTTAACAATCAACTAATGTACAAAATAGGAATTTTCAATAACAACTCTAAGAAATTCTTTTAAACTTATTTTTAAATCATTGCTACATTAAAAATATATATATAAAGAAATTCAAGTGCTAAGAGTATTCATCTTTATTCTATGTATCTGTAAACAAATAAACATTTAAATACCAAAAGAAGCGTAAGACAATTTTTATAACAGTAATAGCATTCTTTAATAATGAAAAACAAACAAAAAATAATAAAAATATATTAAGAAAAATTTAATTGAATACAGTTGAGCTAATTAAAGATAATAATAAACGAGCACAGAAATAAAAATAAAATAAAACAATTTATTCAGAAGAAATAATTTTTTTTGCAGTTCTGAATCTTATAATTTTAAGGGTATAGATACTTATAAGAATAAAAATTCAACACTTGTTTAATTTAACAACTATACCACAAATGAGCCTGCTCCAACCATATAACAAGATATGAACATAGACAAAAGTCAATGTCAAAAGCAGTAAAAATGTAGAACTGTTATATGCTTTTAATTGAATAAAATACAATTTCATTCAATTAAAAAAAATCAGCAATGAAACTGGCAGTGCATAGGAGTAGTGAGAAAATGTAAAAATGACAAAACCAAAGAAAAAGAAATTGAGAATTCACATTGAAAATGCTGACACACACATGAATAGCACCAACTGATATGAAGGAAAAAATAATGTAATAGAATTTCATAAAAAAAAGAAAACAAAAATTTAATCATAGATCATACTTTACAAACATAGGCAAAATGTGCAATTTATCTAATACTTTAAGAGGTTTTGCAAAATTATAAAATCTAAAGTGAATGCAGCAAAACAAATTTTGTAGTAGGAAAAAAACATTAAAAAAAACATTTATGGAAATTTTAATATTTATCAATAATAATTATACTGACTAATCGGATATACATACATTGTTTTACAGAAACAAGATATTTCAGTAGCACATGGGAAAAAAAGTATTTACTATACAACTGGGGAAAAGTAATTTCAAAATTAAAGAATATTTTTAATACCTATAATTTGAACTTCAAAATAAATTTAAGATTTATGCTCATTCAAAATAATATAATAAAGAGAGAGAAAAAGAAATTTTAAATTTCTTTTTAAATATTAGTAATATTTACCAGCATTTTCTAAAGCATCAATTACAAAATGGGAATCATTTAGAAAATTGTAAGGGCCCACAGAAAATAAATATATATACAAAAAACAAAATAAGTTCCAACAAGAGAAAAAAAGTCAAGAAGTTAGCCTAATTTTAATCTTTAGAAAGCAGTGTCAACAATAAAACATCTGAGCCATCAGCCTTTTTAATTGTTGATATACCAACTTTGTCACTAGCCGCCTGAAAAGAAAATGAAAATAGATATCAGAATGAAGTATATTACATAAAACATTTAAATTTGAAAACATTTTAATTCACTAATAGAAGTGGATAAATTCAAAAACTCCTGTGAAAATTTAATAATACAAACATATAAAATAATATTTGTATTTACTAAAGAAAATGTGCTAAAATCAGACATAGTAGTAATATCAAAAATTGAATTTTCTAAGTCTGATATAAATTTTCATTTACTGTAGTTTATAAGGAAAATTCACATTTCAGCAACAAATACAAATCAGAAATTTCATTTTAGCATTCACTTGAAAGTTTTTTAATTATGTTATAAAAATTATTAGCAACAATCAGCGTCATTAATTGAGCAAATGAATCTAAATGCATTCTCGACCCAAATTTTAAACAAAATTGCAGCATTAGTTGTAATTTATTATTTCAATGGTAATAACTCAGATACTTGTTGTCAAACTACCTAAGTCACTTAATTTACTGATATTCAGGAATTATCAGAATTAAGAGGTTCATACAGCTTTGCTGATTTGCAAATAGAAATCATTTTTAAAAGCAGTTTTCCCTCCTCTCAATAAAAATTGAAAATTATTTGGATCTATTACCAGAACAACAATTTTCCATAGTTTATTTTATTTTATTAGGTTGGTGCGTATGAAATGTCGGATTCTTAAGTGATTGTATAAAACTGCATATCTTTCTTCAAAAGCTGTTTATTCAATCAAAGTATGCTCCATTCGCTTCAATACACTTCTCCCAACGAGATTTTAAAGCGTAGATGCCTGTCTTAAAAAAATTTTGGTCTTTAGAATTAATAAACTCTGATATCGAGTTTTTTAGAC
>JAPMOQ010029703.1:1976143-1987323 GCA_026543055.1 Argiope trifasciata | reverse complement strand
ATTTCATACGCACCAACCTAATACTAATCAGGAGTTTATGTTTCTAGTTCTATAATATTTTTACTAATAATTTGTTCATGTATAAAGGTAAAACTAATTTTAATATTATAACAGAGTACTAAACATGATAGGAACTTCATTTTCCTTACAAACAATTTTATGTCTTGATTCAACATTCATTGGAAATTTATCACATTCATAGGAGTTATAGATATGCTAAGAAATAAAATATTCCTTATTCAAACATTAGTCGTTCAAAATTTGAAGAAACATTTTGAAAGAAAATAATCTCTAAATATATTTGAAATTACTTTATTTTTTTAAATATTTAATGTTGGTTAAAAATTAATGAATTTACTATTCATCATTTTATTCATTAGAATATTAACAATTACACATTATGCCTACATATTTCCTAAATTACATACTTTGTAATTAAAGCTTCTACCCATAAAAAATATAGAATGGATTCCAAATATGCTACTATTATTAATTCTATTACATAAAATTAAACAACTCCTTTGAAACAAAGCACAGATTTGAAGAGAGTTTGAAATTCTAAGTAAATCAAATTAAAATAAAACATCATCATTATAAACAAACACCACCATGCAATGGTTGTAAAATTGAAAAGAATATATTAAGTTCTGAATTTACCATCAAGTTCATGAGAAATTACAACAAAAATGGAAAATACTCAAAATCTCAGATTAATAAAATGCCGAATAGAAAAAGTAAATGTTTTCATTATAAATTATCACATTACTTTTTGCAAGCTTATTAATCTTTCAAAGCTAATTCAGATTTTTTTTTAGAACTTTTTCCACAAAATCTACTTTATTACATACATTTACATATATACATTTATTTCATACATTTACATACTTTAACTACTTATATTTACGTTTGAGCACATTTTATGAGTTTTATAACAGTATTATAACTCCAGTATATTATCATATTCAATATTTGTTTGAAACTTAATATTTATTTTCTTTTACAATAGAATGGTTAAAAATTCAAAAAGCAGTTAACTTTGTAATTATGAGGAAAAAGAATTGTTTTGAATGTCTTAAAATGAAGATTTTAATAGCAAAGTAGGTAAATAAATTTTTGCAGCTGACATCCTGGCTTAAGATGCCCCAGTTTCAGGCATGGTTGATTTCCCCCGAGTTCTATCTGTGAGGAATGTGAAAGACCCCCACCCCATTTATAAAAAGAGGTTGTGCAAGTGAATATGTCATCTTACTATGGATGAGTGAATGAAATGCATGAATACAATCTACCCTTTTAATCCTTTGAAATGCACAAAGATAAATTTTCTAAATTTTTCAAAATTATGCAGTTAACATGCTTAGGTGTCTAAGGGAAGAGAAAATACCTTTAAAAAATTTATACGAGCATCTACAATATATTCTTCGTATGAATACTTAAAACTTTTAAATTTGCTTTGTAGTTTAATTATTCATTATTTATCTATAGAAATACAAAAACATACAATATTATTGATGAAAACTACTTACACAATCCTACAACAAGAAAAAATATATAAAAGAAAAATAAACAATTTAAATAACAAATAATCTTTAAATAAAGTTAACAATGGCAAGTTATTTACATGGCATTTAAACTTTAAATACAACCAATACTATATTCAAATTATGAAGCAACAGAATATTTATATAAACCATTTAAAAATTAATAAGATAATACTATAATAGAAAATATAGTTATCCCCATACTGGTTACTTGCTTATGATGGAAAAACATAACTGAAAAATGTAGCTTTTAACCATCCTATTTACATAAACCTTACTCAAATGTAAACAAATTCCTCATCCACAGAACACATGGAAAAACCCACATAAATTATCAGTAACTTGACTAAGAGAGTCAGGGAAAGGAAAACAGTTCTTTTGCTCTAACGTGTTTCAAGTGGTAGAGAATCTCATGCCGCAGGTGCACGGTGGTATGTCCCCAAAACCACCTAAAAAGAGGTCAAGTATGAACAGCTTATCTTTTGCAATTTGATTTGAAAAAAATGTGTATATTGCAGACTGCTTTCATACAACAAATTTATGAATGTGTTTTGAATTTATTTTTTGCTGGCTGAAAAAAAAAGTTGAAAAGATTGAGAGAAAGCATTAAAAATAATGCATTTTTTTAATGTAAGAGTAATATTAATTAGTGTGCTGACATCTAAAGGCAATTGTTAAAATTAGAATATTATTTTAGAGCCTATGGTTTCGATCAGAAACCACTTCACATTTAAAAATCATTTTTTAAAATGGTGGTTTCGCTGTCAAAACCACTGCATGTCAAAGGGTTGAAAGGATTGCGACAAATGACATATTCTTGACTTCATTTGATGCAACTAAAAAAAAACAAAAAATGCTTTCTTGACTGAAAATCACTGATTTTGTGAGTGGGGTTACCTATGACAAGTCCCATAAGAAACAACAAATTTTAGCTTTTGTAAGCCATTGGAAATACGAGGATCTTTAGTCACAGTTACTAAAAAAGTCATAACAATCAACCTACCCATCATAAATATGATGGGAAGGGGGGGGCTAAAATGATATATATATAACCATCAGCAAATCTTACAAATACAGTCTGTGGAAAATTAGAAGAAATAAAGTGTCCTGACATTCTATAGAAAGGCAATAACACTAATTCTCCATATAATATAAAAAGGATGAAGTGCTATTACACTATCTTAGTCATTTTATAATGAAAAGGTTAAAATGTACTTTGTAGAAAGACTAAATTTATTTCAAAAACAATAGTAATATATAATTTTAATTATTCAGGTTAACTAGGATATATCATTATTATTTTCTCAGAATTGACAAATTTTCATGTATAACTATGTTATTATAAATATTCCGAACAATGAGAAAAAACCCAAAATATTTAACAATATACATACAAAAAGATTCTAAAAATATTGATAAAATGACTTTTATATGAGATTTCAAACAGGAATTTTCATGTGTTTCAAATTATTGCTTTATTTACATTTTTTAAAAAATATTTATACTAGTATAATTTATTTAATTGATAGTTATCCATTTTAAATGGATGTTACTAACAAAGCTAAAACTATATTTTGTGAAAATCATCAGCTAAAGATATTTAATATTACATGAAGATTAAATATTTGTTTAAAACATAAGTAATCAAAGATTTTCAGTAGCATTTATAGACATGCCAAACAATATAAAATTAATTAAACTCTGATGCTGAATTACAATATTCATTCTATTTATGAATTTTATAATCAATCTAAGTTACCTTAAACTTTTAATTTGGCCAGTATTCCCCCCCCCCCCCCCCAAAGATTTTTCACAGATTCAATAAGCGACATGGTAAAGTATGCATTCTCAAAGACAAGTGTGGAATAGCTTTTAAATGTTTCAGAAAAAGCAGAGAGACGATCAGACTCAGAAGGCAAACATTACATGAATAATAATACAATTATCTAGACTGATCAGGAGTGAATATGCTTGTTGCTATCTTTAAAAGAATATCAGATTACTTCTAAACAGCTGGAAATTTTTTCAATGGAATCAGTAGAATACTGAAGACTGATTTAAGCTAAATTTCTCGATAAGATAAACTTTTCTTATTAAAAATTTTAAATGTAGCAGAATTATAGAAAAATTTTGAAAAATTAAGTTTGGATGTCTTATTTATCTTATGTGCAAGAAGAAAATAAAAAGAACTAATAAATAAGATAATACATATATTTAAACACTGCAAGAAATACTGACATAGCAATAAAATATCTTTTTAGTTTCATTCCCAAAGGATAAATTTCAATCACGTATTTCAAATATTATTAGCAATGATTAATGATCAAATACAATGTTGCTTCTATGAGTTGAATGAAAAATAAAATAATATCCTGCACAAATGGTAATTATTTTCAGACTATTAATAAGCAAATGAATAAACAAATATAATGAATATACAAATATATTTTAAGATTGTTGATTCCATTAAGTACCCACAGTGTTTGATTGTTCAGTATGACATACATGAAAAGATTAACAATTATCACACTAAAGAAAGATGGAAATGTCAAGAGACTGTGTTTTACTTTATTTTATTCTTGTCTGATCCCAGTTGCAATTTATTAATTTTTAAAATTACAGAATAACTTCAAAATAAGGAAGTAAACTAATTATCAAAAAACAAAAAAACTAACAAAACATTTAAAATTTTTATTTTTAAAATTAATTATATTTCAGAAATTAACTAATTTGATTATCTTTAATCAAACAGTATAAAAATGCAAAGATTGTATGTAACTCACCAGGTGCAAACAGGCAAAAAAGTATCTGCATGTTTCCCAATGTTCTTTGCCATCACAAAATTCAGCAAAAGAAATCATATTCTTATTGTTATCTGTAAAGTACTTAATGATTCGATTACCGTAGACATGTACTTCAAATGGTTCTCTTTCACTCTAGAAAATAATTTTCACAAATATGAAAATTAAAACATTAATACATATCAAGCAAATAAAGCATAATTACAAATAAATTCAAACTTTCAAAAGATTGCATTATAAAATAATACTAAAAAGACAAAATATTATGATTTCAGATACATGGGAAAAAAAATAAAAGAATTCAACTCAATAATGCAAAAATCATATCATAACTATACAACAAATTTATTAAGACATTTCCAGCCGCTACTATGCGGCAAAGTATAGTAAAAAAAAAAAAAAAATCATAACTGAAACAAATAATACAAATTTTTATTTTATAAACTGATGAAAATGTCAAGCACTTAAATGTTAACTTGATTTTCTTTACACTTTCCAAAACATAATAACTATCTACCACTACTTAAGCTAGGTTATCTATTAAAAAAAGCTTGAGAAACCTTTTCTGTATACTAATTAAGTTGATTTCTCTTAAACAGTATTTTTCTTTTGGGTATATCCTACATCAGAAAGTTTCAATCAAGAAATTGATCCAATCTGTTATTTTATGTTCACTAATAATACACAAAACTTTCTATACAACATACAAAATGGGTAATGACCAAGAATTTCTATTTCCGGAACCTTTAATTTTAAATATGTATAGATTAAGATAAGATTTTCAATGTTTTATGGAATAACTGCAGTTTTCTCCAAGAATTGATAACAACAATTACATTATATATATTAGCTTAAATATAACAGAACAATTTAAAGTGAGGACAGATAATTCTTATTATTAAAATATGTAGAATAATGGTTGTTTGTGTGTGTAAATATGTATATAACATTTTAAAATCTAATTTTAATTAATTTCCAAACTTTCAGTTTAATTAAGGCTCATATCAACTTTATTCTAAAATATTCTCCGATTTCCTGATCCCATTATCACTTTATTTAATTTATTCAACATGAGCTCTAAAATTACTGAATCAACTAAAAGTGGGCATTTTCCAACACTCTAAGTGAAGGATAAAAACTGTCCAACAACACGTTATTTTTTTAAAAACATCTCTACGATTTCCTTGCCTGTGATCGGATAGTACAGAAAATACCTATCAAAATCTGGCAATATATAAGCACTTAGAAAAGCATTTTCCCTCTCTTTTAGCTTTTCTTCATTTCGTATCGAGCTCATAATTTCTGTTAGTGTAAAAAATCCTGTCTCCCGGGAAGGAAATAAAACTAAGTTAAAAATTCAAAGTGTCCCCTCTGACTTCAGTCATGACTCTGCTTCAAAAATTAATGCTTATATATCTATTCAATTTCAGAAGCATTTTTCAAGATTTTTATTTGACACCTAATTTCTTATTTTACATGACAGTTCAATTTCACTCTTATGGATAAATTAAGAAAATTTCAGAACTTTTTTTTACTGCGTAAAAGTTTAGTAGATATTTCAAAATAACTAATAAATCTAATTTCTACTAGTATATACTTTTTATTAACTAGTTTAAGAAGTTAACATGTAGTTTTATTTTTAAACTTATTTTCAAAAATGCCAAGATTAAAAAGTTTTTTATCAGCTAAAAATATTTTTATTAGTAAAAACATTTTATTAATGACTTTTCGATTATTTTTCTTCAAAAAAATAGATCTTCTTTAACAATTAATTTAAGGTTACTTTTAAATATAATTTTAAAACAATTAATTGAAATACATGCTCTAAATTAAATTGGACACTAGCATTAACAAATTCTTAACATTAATACAAAGTATATACCATATAGTAAAATGATTAATCATTTGTGGAAATTGCAAGCAACAAAAACACTGGTACAAGTTTTATAAAATAAGAATATAAAACAATAAAGTTCTTAAAAAAATTACTCAATGCCTTATGATAAATCAATAAAATACAAAAATTTTAATCAAAGCAATGTATATATTTTTAAACCTACATTTTTCAATAAGCCAGGCATATTTCAAAAGTGATCAGAGATCCTTTCCAAAATGTTATAAATCTGAAAAAAATATTATATATTTATTTCATTATTTATAATTTGACAAAACAAAGAAAGGAAAAATTTTTTTTTTTAAACAAGCATTTTTATCCAATGTCCTAAAATCACTTTAGAAATAGAGGAAAAAAAGTTAAAACATAAGTTTAACTATAATATAACAATTTAATTAGAGCCATAAAAAATAATAATGTCTATGTCATCTCTGTCAATTGATTTTTAATTTTTATTAGTTACATACAATTCAATAATTATTATAATCGGAATTTCTTAACCTTCAGCTGGAACGCAATTTAAGGTCACATAGTGCAATAACAAAATGCAATTTATTTTAGTGTTTTCTTTCCGTCTCTTAAATATAAATTAAAAAATTAATTAATAGAATTTATAAATTCCATTCAAATGCTTAAAGAATTAAATCAATTTAATTAAAGAACTTAATATAATTAATATCTTATTACACTGGACTTTCGAAATCATTTAATAAAATAAAGAAATAATTCTTCTTTATAAAACGAAAATTTACTTATAATTCTCTTATAATTAATAAAGATATTTATAATTCTCGCATGAACAATGCATATTAATCACACTTCTTTCCACAAATAGTGTTATTTTTTGATAAATAGTTCATGATAGTATAATCATTTTTTAAGAAATAATCAAAAAATAATGTCAAAATGGATATTTATGTTTATCCCAATTCAGTGTACTAATTAACACAATAAATTACATGATAATCATATATTAATAATAAAAAATGGGATAACCAATGGAATTGATAAGCGATAAAATTATTACAATTCATATTAATTTACCACTGACATACTTAAATAAGGCTTCACTCACGAATCAAGGAGATGAAACATTATTAAAAAAAAATCTTAAAGATGTTTTATTTTCTATGTTTCAAAATTACTTAGATGATGTATAATAACTTTTCAATCAAATGAAATGATTTCAAGTCAATGAAATCCTGTAAAGTGTTTTGGCATTTACAGAAATAAGCAGTGAAAATCTAAGGCAGATTAGAGTATACAATGTATGAATCAATAGTTACATAATTGACACTGTTGATTACAAAATTTTGGTACAAAATCAAGAATTGCAGGGGAACTACTTGCATAACTTAATATTAATTTCTTGATACAATAATTAATTTTATTTTACCAATCAGTAATCGTTATTAAATGCAAACAATCTAACAGCATTTTGGAAATATAATGTCTCGATACGAATTTGAGTAGTCATATAAAGATGAATTATTTCATTTACTTGAAAAAAATGAGCGCTTTAACATAAGTTACGTATCAATAACAATATTAATAAATTTAGTATTGATTACATTTCAGAAATCATTTAATGTTTTGATATTTATATACAGCTAATCACATAAACTTTTGGGCTAATTACATAATCTAAGTCTGTTTAATGAATGTCCGAACGAAAGGAGAAACTACCACCGGCAAGTATCACATTTAAAACATAGTTGAAAGTTCTACACTAAAAGAGACACAGCATTTTGTCGATTTCTAAAGGAATTTTCTTTCACTAAAGTATAAATAATAATACAATGTTTGTAAACAATTTAAAAATAAAAGCAACACTACAAAATTAGGCTTAAGCTTTCAACTTAAATTTTATTTTGAAACGATTAAATTAGTAACCAATCACACAAAAACAGCGGACTGCAAGTAATACATGATTTAAAGCTTTCTAAGCATAAAATACTGATAAAAATTTCATTGCATAATTGCTTCAATAAAAAAAAAAAATTATTACTTTTCATAAAAGAGAACCAATCGATTCCGTTGCCAATTTAGAAAGCACAAACCAAAACAAGATATATCAAACTGTTGAGTATATATCAGAAAAATCATTCGTGTGGGAAAATTTATCATATTTATTTAATTTTTATGATGAATTATTTAAAGAAAGGAAAAATTTATTTAACTATGCATTTAGAATAAATTGTTCATTGATGCATTTAGAATAATGTATTGTTTGTGTCGAATAAAAAGGATATTAGAAAAATATACAATGCAATTTAAAACTTACGCAGCTTAAAAACTAAATACATTTCACAATTATTCATACCACTTGGCACTCTTTTATCTTCCCGATTTTCATACCCAATTAACATTTTGCTTAAACTGAAGTGAATCAATATATTTGAACAAGAAACTGAAACTTATCATGGTCGAAACTTCTGGTGGACAATTTGAAATGACGTAAGGGAAGTAGCGCAGGTTCCTTAAAGCTTTTCAATAAATTCTTTGCAAAAAAAAACAAAAAAAAAAAACGTTGAACCTACACTGAGCAAATGCTTATAAAGCAACGATATCAACTAAAAATTTGGAATGTGTTTACCATCGATGTCTGTCTGAATTTTATGTATGGTGTAGTAAAAACTTGATTATGTGGAATGAAAAGTAATTTTTTTTTGTATATAAAAATAAGTTTTTAACAATAAAAAGTATATAATTATGTTGGCAATTTTATTTTTAACCATAATTGTTATTAATAGATGAAAATACTGCCTCTTTTTAATTAGCAAAATAAATGAAATATACTTTAAAATCACAAAAAATAATTTTGCAGTAATCTTGGCGACTATGTTTTTACAGGTAGTAAATTATGAAAGTCATCTTAATGACCTCAAAGTTTTGTAATACATATTTTATAGAATTTTTTTAAATATAATTTTGAACAAATGTTTAAGAGGTTAAATTATGTCACATGGATTTAGTTTCTGATGTAACAAAAGCAATTACAAGAATGCAGGGAAATGCAAAATTGTGAAAAATTCTTGATTCCTAATTAATTTCGATATTATTTATAATAGAGTATACTTATGTAAAATTATGCATAAATCTTGCTTATAATTTGACCAGATAAAACAATGGAAGTGGGTCCCAAAATAGCTTTAAGTTATGGAGACTAATTGTTGAACAAGTACACATACATAATTACATGAAGCAAGCTATGAGGAAATGCACTTTTAGAAACAAAACTGAAAGCACAAGCTTCAAATAAGAACAGAAAGACATAAGCTTTTTTAAACATTTAGGATTCTTTTTAAGAGTATATAAATTATAATTTTACTTTGTTGAAAAAGTGTTATTTATTTTTATGATATTTGTAAAATTATTTTGGTTGTTTTTATAATGACCTAATTCAAGGAAAAGTTGATTTCTTTGAAAACAAAGATTTAAATATAAGATGGATTAAAATCTGGCAGAGGCTAAAGCTAAGCTCTGTTGTAAAACATTTTAATTTAAATGAAGCAAAATTCAGAAATGTAAAAAAGAATGAAGGAAAAATAAGAACATGTGTGACAGCTGGATCTCCATTTAGTATGAATTGAACATCTTATGCCTGAGAAATTACTATGGAGTTAATGGAAAAAGTTCTTAATTCTTTTGATAAAAAACATGTACAAAAGAAAATGTCTATCAACAGTAATGCTGTAAAGCAATTAACATTTTTAATAATATTAAAACTAAGTCGCCATCTAGTTCAACTAAAACTATTGAGTTTTCAAGAAGCAAAGGATAGTTTGAAAAGTTTAAAAAGAGGCTTTTCTTAAATAATATTAAAATAAGGGGGAAGTAATCCATCCGTCTCTTTCAACTGGTAAAAAAGCAAAGATTGTTCTAAACAATTGCAGAAAGTAGCATAAGAAAATGATAATGAAATGTTTAGCTCAGATAAACCAGATCTGGTTTGGGAAAAAATGACTTATATGAAATATTTGTCACAAACAGATAACTATGGAATTTAATATTTTATAAAACACTTTAAATGAGTGTCTGATGAAACCTATGCTTATTGGCCAATCATTAAAGGGCTGTTTCATCATTCTGACAAAACACAGCATTCCAACTTCAGAGAGTGTATCCTACATTCCAACATTAGAGAATTAATATTCAAAAATTACATCAAGTTAGAGAAAATTTTGATATTGTTTCAAATAAACTTGGAAAATCAATAGTGGAAAGAGAAATGCATACAGCTGAATTTGTTCAATTATCAGCTGCTAACAGGAAATAGATAATGAAAGTTTCCACAGTTCACTTTTAGCATTTTAGATAAAGGACTGGTTTTGGCTAAATAACTGCATTTTTTTTTTTTTTTTGGTTTTAATAAATAATCCTTATGTAGAAAGAAACTTAAAGTTTCAAAAAGAATTATTTAGCTGTATATTATGAAATTTATAATGAAATAAGTAAAGATTCATGACAGTTTTTAATTACAGATTTAAAAAAAAAAATGTTTCTTCCATTTTCCAAAAAATTAAATTTAAAAATTCAGCAAATTAGGAATACTGATGTAAGTATACTAATGAAAGAAGAGATAATTAATTAATGGAAGGGAAATAACACATTTTATTATTGATATTAATATGGTAATTAAAATTATAAATATGTTATTTAATTGCTTTTAAAAACAATTTCATTACTTAAAAAAAAAAAAAAACTGTATGCATGATTTTTACATTTTCATTCATTGTAAATCAATCATTGAACTATTTCATAGAAATGTATAGCAAAATAATTTAATTTTAATTAATCTTGCTACTTAAGGCAACTTTGTAAATTGATAAATAAAAGCTTTGTTTCTTCATTGGATATAGAGATAAAATGACTGATTTAGTTCAAATTCATTACATAGTTTCTAAATATATATTCATTATATATTTCTAAATATATATTCATTAT
>JAPMOQ010029703.1:1948248-1976133 GCA_026543055.1 Argiope trifasciata | reverse complement strand
TTTCTAAATATATATTCATTATATATTTCTAAATATATATTCATTATATAGTTTGTATAGTGAAATGGAATTCTATGTTGAATGTATTGTTTCTGATATTTTTTGTACTTGACTGTTAACATTAAGTGATTTAGTATTTAAGTTAGACCGTTTTTTAAAGTATTATAATCAGTTAATTGTTTGATTTATCAATAAAATCTTAGTGATAGCCTCTATCTGTGTAGTGACAGCTTTCGAAATATATAAATTATATTACAAATATAATGTTGTATTAATAACATTTTACTTATATTTAATAAACAAATTTCTAAAAAATATATTAGGCTGACACTGATATATTAATTAATCTATTCTGCATTTTCTTTGCTTTTATTTTGAAGCATGCAAAATTAAATTTTTAGAAACCTTTATTTTAATGACTTTTGCCTTATTTCTGTAGATATCAAACAAAAAATGTTCATAGTTTTTGAGCCATACAATATATATGAAATGCTTAAATTTTCAAGTTATAATTAATATAATTTAACCTTATAGTTAATTTAAATCTTTATATTAATCTAAAAATGACCATCTAGCAAAAAAGCATATGTAAGAGATGTTCTAAAAAAGGACTTCATTTTATATCTTTTTACCAAAAAATGCTACAAAAGCATTATTTTGGCTATTCTTGCTGCTGAAAAATTTGTAATTCAAAACATTAATAGAGTATTTTGAATTTGCTATTCATACTTCAAAGATATATGTTCCTGTTTCAGTAAATTTTTAATTTGCTTCTTTTCTTTACAATTAAAAAAAAAAGATTAGTTGCTATCAATTATATTATTTATCAGATAAACAAAAAAAGCTACGGAGATGGAAAAATCTATGTAATCTATTTATGGTAGTAAATGATAAAAATAGCTGATAGTGAATGTTTAAAGAATACAATGAGCAAAGAACATAAACCTCTTTGCATAATAAGTTAAACTAAAAGTGTTGAATAGAAAAAGAAAACTTGGATTTTAAGAAGAAAATAATGCTTCATCAGATAGAAAAGCTGTAAACCTACCAAAAATGCCAGCACTCTAGAAAAGCAAGGTTTAAAACTATGAGAACACTAGAAACTTATCTTTTTAAAACATTCTAAACAATCACTTTTTATATTTAAATTTCCAGATTGTTTATGACAAATGTAGATATTTCAATTAGAATTTTGGCTATTTCATTTAGTAGGGCCATTCAGCTATTTTTTGGACAATTCATGTTTTTTTATATCAATGTTTCCATTCCTATTAAAATAGAAATTATGTAAAATAATTGTCTACGTTAACAGTTACTTTATTCTAATAAAAATAAAATACCTCTTAAAAATATGTATTTTCTAATATTATATCTGAGAAATATATGCAATTTTTCAAGTTGTTATAAAAGGCCCACCTACAGGAAAGGTAATTATGCTTTCATTAAATAAATAAAAAACTTCAGGATCGTGAAAAAAACATGTTATATATTTTGTTAGCATATCAATGTAAAAATTATTATGATATGCACATAATTCATTGATATTTTCTGTTATGGCATTTTAAAACAAATGTCTTTTTAATGGTATACTGTTAATTTATGCAAACCTGATGATATACCTATATTAATATATATTGAAAAAACATTATGATATTTAAGTACTAAGTAAATTAAAAGAATTTTTTTTAGTGGATGTATGCTAAGATTTTAAAAATATGTAATATATCAAAAAATATTCATTTTTTGATATTAAAATCTGGTTAATGAATTTTTATGCCAGTTGTATAATTGTTTAGAAGTTAGGGTAAACATTGATTTTTGAGATGAAGCAAGAAGAAATAATGGTATGCTTCAGAAGTTAAATTTAATTATTCTATTAATAATGCATTACTGTATAATTGCAATGATTTAATATTCTCACATAGGTTTGAAAATATGATTTTAAAATTAATTTCTAGGATTAAATTTCTATTTCCAATGGGAGTATGATTCAATTTTATTTTAAATATGTCAGCATTGTGATAAACCAATCTTATAAATTTTATGAGCTTTTTATAGATTAGTAGATAATTTTTTTTTATTGAATGTTTTTACTAACCAATTTTAATGAGAAAGAATGTCGAAATTTCATTTTCCATAAAATCCATCTTTATTAAAAAACTAATTACTTTTGATGACCAGTTAGTAAATCTGATTTAATAGTTACTTAAAATTTCAATTCTTTCCCAAACAAAATATGTTCAAATTGCAATTGACATATAAATTATATTATTTTGAAAGTTATTTTAATTGTGTTTTGCATTTCCTCAATATTCTGTCTACATCTTTATTCATCTTATTTTATCGCACGAAAAAACAGCAGTATTTTAAAATGAAGGCACCTAAATCCACCCCCACATTATCGTTTTATTCTGAACTTAATTTTAAGTACAGTAAAATTTATGAAAAGTATACTGAAACCTATTTGTGGTAAAATAAGATGAATCTTTAATTCTTGATCACAACAATGGAAAACAGTTATGAAATAATATATTATATATATATATAGGCAGTAAAGTTTCACTTAATTTAAAAAAATTTTAATCACATTCATAATATACAATATATGCATGTGCCAAGTTTGATAATTCTGTATCAACTGGTCTGGTCTGTAAAGCATACACTTCTAATTATTAATAGAGATAATAAAGTTTTCATTACAATATGCAGAGTTATAACTTTTCCTATTATAAATTCTTTCTTATGTGAAAAACTCTTATAAACCATAACTCAATAAACTCAATTGTAAAAATAGCTTTATTTTAAAACAGAAACTACAAATATTCTTAAACAAGAAAAAATGGCAAGGTTCTGTAGTCTGTATGGTTAACAAAGGAAAAATATCACTCAAAATGATATCACAATTATCTTTGACGCATTACAGTATAATATAATTCATGGCATTGTATGGTAGAGATACATTTTGATTATTTAAAAGATAAGTCTCACATCTTATAAAAATGATTTTTAAAGTCAATACATTTAAAATATTCTATTTAAAATCAGCCTAAAATGAGTGCCAAATAGTAGCACCTTAAAAACAGAATGAACTAAATAACTATAGTTCTGCTAAAAAACTGATGTAAATTATTATCTAAAAATTGAAATTTTATAAAAAATCTAAAAGATCACTACAGTAAAAAAATTATATCACAGATATATTTCAATTTAAATATGTTAGGATATTTTAAATTATAACCATGCAAAACTTTCTTATAAAATTACTGTACATCAGGTACAAAAGGTAGAGTCTAGACTAGTGAAAGACTAGTATAGATTAAAAAAGAAATCGCAGTATTTCATTCAAATACAGAGTAGCAAAAAAAAAAAAAAAAAAAAGAGAGAGAGAGATTCCAGCATTATAAAAAACGAACTTATAAGCGCCTCAAATATTTTTTACCTTTAGCAGGTGGTTTTATAGCAGCAGGAAAATTGATTGGGGCACAGTAATGCCAGTTTGAATAAGGCTTTAAGCAGTTACAACAGAATTCATGACCACAAAATAAACAATTGTACTTGGTAATGATGTGCTTGTCTTGGAGTGAAAGATTACAGCAGGAAGGGCATTTCATAGGTCTATATTTCTCACCATTTTTTCCAACCTGAAAATAAAAATAGATTGCATATTATATATATATTACAAATGATGTATATAATTAAACAAAAAGTATGATATAGAAAGTGTCCATTCTTATTGTAACCCAATAGCTAATTAGCTCTCTGGTTCCTATGATCATTTGAATGTATGTAGTTGGAAATAATAGAATGTCCTAGCCTCTCTTACAATGATATTTTCTACTTTTCTGAAAAACAACAGTTCATGTTCTTAATGAATTGATCTGCATAGGATACTGCTTAGCTGATGGCTGTAGGTGGAACATGTTATGCAGAAAATAATTTGAATTGTTCTTTGTTTCATGGTCTTTCAATTTATCTCAATAAAAGAAAACATAATTTAATGTTTTATTTTTACAAATGAATGTTGGGATGGTGAAAATTCCAAACATTAGTAATAATGAAGCATAGTATTTTTCATAGCTTCAAAATGATAACAGATTAAATAAATACTTAAGAAACTTGTCAACTTCCCCAAAGGGTACATGAACACATTACATACATTGAGTAGTCAATCAATAACATATAAAGGTGAGAGGGGAACAACACTACAGCTTTTTAAATGGATCTTGGGATCTTCTCATATTGATATTATTTTACTGAAATACAACTGATAGGATTGGGGGATTATATACAAAATTAGCATTTATTTTGCAGGAGTACTTATACCTGCAATTCTTTCATAGTTTAAAATAATTTTGGAATTATAACTACCCTGTTTAGATGTTAGTTATTGGATGGCAATAAGAATAGATATTCTATATGCTGAGAAATTTCTCAGTGTATAAAAAAACAATTCTAATTGAAAAAACATGTTGATAATAATGCTATGCCTTCTATAATTTTTTTTTTTTTTGCATATTTATGATAATACTATATATTCATTGAAAAATTAAAACATTGATATCTTGGTTTGAAACTGTATAAAGACAGTTTTTCAGTTCTTTTTGTAAAGTTTTTTAGCATTAAATTTGCAATGGCAAATTTAGTGTATACAAGGCCCAAACAAAATTAATTATGTTTCTTTACCAATAAAGCAATGCAAATACGGCATAATTGGACCAAACATTTAAGTATTTAATGATATAGAATAATTTGCAGTTTTTACTTGAGTCTTAAAACTTCACATTATGGATAAATATGAAAAGAAAAAGGCAATTTTAATATACCTGATAACCCAAACAATAAGCTGAATTCTATAACAATGGTTTTAGTTTTAGACTCCAACGATAAGTTTTGGAATCGGGTAATAAAAATCAGTTTCTTAATGCACATTAGACAATACATATCTAAAAGTTATAATTTCTTTGTGTATTCAACTTTAAAAAAATGAATTGAAAAATATTTGCTTTATATCACTAGCTATAGGCATTTTAATTATACACAATTATTTATCTCTTTATTGCAGAAATGAGAGCATGATAGAAATAACCATATTAAATTTATTATTCCAGTTAATTACTCATGATAAGGTTATTTAAGTCAATATCTTATAAAACAATTATATTATTACAATAATTTCAATACATATAATTTGTTCATCCTCACATTTACTTCCATGAGAACACAGTTGTTCTGTCATGCAATACTTGAAACGCATCCTTTACAGGAGTATAGATATGCACTTTCGAAGTTTGAATTTTAAACCTGAATGTTAAATGGTACTTTTAAATAATAGTTACCTCTATAAATGCCTCAAAATTAATTTCTTTGATAGTTTTTTTTAATTGAAGCTCCTCTTTCTCATTAATATTTTCAATACTGCTCAGTATTCTATCGTTTGGTCGCCTCTGGAATGGGTTGACCGATTTTTTGATTTCCATCTCCTAAAATAAAAACAAAATAACCAAAAGGTTTTTAATTCATGAGTGTTATTCTTCAAATATATTATATATATATATATAAAATAAAATCACTATCTTCTCATAACTTAAGAAAAATTCTCCACAAGTTATAATAATTTATCTTTATTAATAAAAAAAAACAATCAATTTAGAAATTTAATGAAAGAATGAAATTTTAATTACATTTCAGCAATGAAAACTATTGTATTTAAAAGTATTATTTTAAAAAATTCGTGAAAATTAAAAAAAAAATATTAACATTTTAACTTAAACTTGCGATATCCTTAAAAACATCCTTTCAATTCAAGAAAGCAGAATTTAAAATCACAAAATCTTAAAATTGTACATATTATTGAGTTTTGCTTCCAGAAAGTTGCAGTGAAATCTTTGAAGGTTCCTCTCTCACAAGCTATGAAAAGGACTTCTTAAGCAACAACAAGCAATTAAACCAGACAAACTATTATGAGATTTCTGAAGTGTCACTATTGATTTTATAAAATTAAAATAGATAATAAAATCGTTTTATCCGCATTCAGGGAATGCTGCTTTGCTTTTAAAATTATACTGTGATTTTATTTAAATTAAATGTCATAAAATATGTCATTATAAAAGCATTCTTCCAATAATTTTCAACTAAAATTCAAAACCCATTATTAATTTTTTTAATATAATATACTTTTTTTTCTACATAGAAAGATTGAATTTAATATTTTAGCTTTATAAATTTAATTAAAGCTTTAAATTAAAAATTTAATGAAATATTAGACAAAAACCAAATGTTAGCCAGCTTTTTAACTGACTAAATTAAATGATAATTAATGATCAGATTAAATAAGATATAATGTATCACCTTTGGAATTGATGAATATATGGAATCGGAAAATAAAGAAAACTTTAAATTTCTTTATTTTTAAAAGAAATATATTTTACGAATTTAGTACACTATTTTTATCCAGATTCACAAAGTTTCCAGTATATCTACTGATAAAATTAAATTTTGTCATTATCATTGTCAAAATAAAAAATAGGGGGGAGGGGGAGTGAGACTGAGAAAGAAATGCCTACTGATTTAAATTTTTGCTCTTAATGTTTAATAACAAGTATAAGAAATTACACTTATATATTTAAAAGAAAAAATATCACTTCGAAATTGAAAATAGAGATATTATCATGCAGCGTAAAAATATTTACAGGATAGTAAAACTGCACTTCTTACCTGGAATTCAATTGTAGAGAAGTAATTCTATTAAATATTTACGGCTAAATATTATCCAATACTATAATGATATGATGAAAATTTCATTCTATTGTAAAACGCACGTTATACTTTTTTTTATTTCATTAAAAAAAACATGTTTATGCCTTTTCCTGTTTGAATAATTTTACATGTGAACTCGGTTGCAATTCCAGGATGCTTGTATTAATATGAATTAGAAGAATTTAGAATATTTAACAATTTTTCTTCTACACAGGTACCCTGATTGTGATAAAAAAATGATAGTTTACAAAGCTGATGGATATTGTCAAATGACATCAAATCAACTTTGAACAAAAATGTGAAGGAGAAACTTAAGGACATTGGAAGAAAATAATTTCTAAACCTAAAATAATAAAATAGAAGCAAGAGCATAATAATCATTTACTTCTACACTGCTATTGGTTACTAATATTCATTGAAAAGAAAAGTTGATTTTTCATCTTACAATTTGAAATGGCATGCGAACATGCTTTCTTTGAAATAATTAGATTTCTTTTTGAAATCAGAAAATTTATATATGATTACCTGGAAAACACCTGAAAACAAATTTCTACACTCTTCCCCATAAAAGCATTGCTTGACATTTTTTAAAAAAAGTATTTATTTGGATTTTTAAAAAAATCTTGGACTTCTGTTATGCACATAAATAAAAATTTAAACTATTTAAAATTCTCAATATTTTTTATACATAAACTTCATGAAGTAAATTGTGTTTTAGGAAGTTTGGATATGGAAAATGAAATTTAGATTTATAATAAAAATCTAAAAATTGACGGCATGATAGTTAATTTTTTGTTTAGAAAATATAAATTTTAAAAAGATTTCAAGTGTATTTAATAATGAAAATTTTATTTTATGTAAGAACACAAACAACCTTTTATAAAAATTATGAAATAATGATTATCATTTTATGTTAATTAGATGAATTAAATCACATAATGTTAATTATAAACATTTAAAAGAAATGAAAATGATTCATTTTTTTAAAATCATGAATTAGTCCCCTTTTAGATTTTGCTTCTTACTATATAATTCTTATAAAAACAAATAATTACTTTAATTCTCCATTTGATTTGTGTCATTCTATTAATATATTTTTATGATTCTTAGTATTGAAATAATTATAAGTTTAGTGAAATCTTTGATTTTTTAAAAAATTAAATGCAATACATGATCAATTTCATGCTTGCACTCCCGAGAAATGGCTTTCATGGCACAAGCCCTTTCCATCCTAGTTATGCTATCACTGCTAAATATACATAAGTAACCAATGACAGTTATTTTAAAGCTACTAATATAGCAATCTTGTGGCTATTATTTATTTTTTGCATTTAAAGTACATTAATTTTGTGCGTGTAGAAGTAAATTTTATGATTATGCCGGAAATCATGTATTTTATATTATTCATGACTTATACACCCATAATATACAAATATAAATTATAATATTCAGTATTACAACTAAAAAAAAAAAATGTATTCATGATATTTTAATATTAATGCATTGACTACAGTGTACTTTTGTGGTACAAAAATAAAAAGAAGGGTTATATCATGGCCAGAGATGGATCTTAGGAGTCAACTCGATTTACGGTAAATGCTGTCGAAGTAGATCAATCATTTAGATTTATCCATACGATGTTCTGATAAATCGAAGGGTTAAAAGGAGATACACTTTATATCAGCAGAACTTCTTTAAACAAGAAATAATAAAAATTTCAAATAGTAGAAGTTAATTCTTATGTAATTTGGTTACCTAAATTAATGAATATGAAGATTTTTAAAATAATAACTATTCTGTTATAATAATTTTATAATAAAAGAACATTGGATATCACCTTTTTAAACTTTTGCTTTCTTTCCAAATAAGCCAGTCTTTCTCTGTTAATTACTTCATCCTCAAGAACTAATTTTCGCCACAATCGGCTTACACTGCTTACAGATTGCAAATCGTGGCCAGAGAGATAGGATAAGATATAGGATATCAGCAAAAGTGCATTGACATTGTGAAGTCGACTTAGGATATCAATCTTTGGTGGCATTTTGATATTTGCTGAGATGCATTCTAGTCTCTTATTCCACGACGACAGAAACATTTCACTTCCCTCATTCAAATCATTTATCAGTGAATGCTGTTCATCAAAGTTGGTATCCATTGCAGATGGTTTTAAACCGGTTCTCTGAAAACGGTGAATGTAATAGAGGTTTTGTATATCAGACATTGAAAGATCAGGAAAACTTTTAGCTGCAGAAACATCCAAGGAACGTTTAAAATATGCTACACTTTCTTCTTTAGAATTTTCTGGCTTCAAATTTCTTACAATTTCCAATAATCGAAACCCACAACCTTCAGATTTAAGACGTTCTGAACTTTCGGGAGTTTCAGCATGAAAACCACTATCATCACCGCAAGGCGGTTTTAATTGCTCAATTTTATTGTTTAAAAAAAAAAGTCGATTTTGATGAAGTCTTTTAATTTTTGCAAAATCTGGGCACACAGGTTTATCTGAACCTGCACAGTTTCTTGCTGTTCTTGGAGTTTCCGTATTTGAACTGGGACCTCTATGTGAAAATGCTGAATTCCTTGAAAGAAGTAACTTGCGTTTAAATGAAAATGGATCAACTGGTGTATTTTCAGAATTATTTCTTTTACCAAATAAGTTCTTTCTTGTTGGAAAACAGCCAAATTCTGTATCTTCCCCAATAGAAAACTGAGATGAACTTCTAGATTGTGGAGAGTTACCATAAAAGCCGCTGTCATTTTGTTGATGAAATGGAGTACTAGTTGTAAATAACCCTATTGAAAATTTAATGAAAATTTAGTCAACGGTTTATGTAATCAATCTTACAGTTAAATTTTGCACAAAATAACACTTTAAAAATCATCATAAAAATAATTTTCACAACATAAATACTTACGATAAAATACTATAAACACTTTTGTAGAAAATAACAAAGAAAAATACAAATCAATTTTAAATATTTATTAAAAGGCTTTAAAATTATTAAAAGAGTTTTAAAGGGAAGTTTTGTGAATATAGAAGTAAATCATTTTTTAATTAATATTCTGTTGAACAGATTTTACTATAAATAAATGATATTAAAGAATTTCAGGATAATTTTTTGGTGCAAATTCTGAATCTGGCATTGTGTTTGCAAAATTGGATCTATTTACATAACAAAAGGAAAATAAAATTTTAATAACAATAGATATGTAGCAATTTCCAACAATAAATAGCACTCAAAACAGATTGAAAATGTCTCAATAATAAAGTTAAATTCATGCAATAAATTAATTTAATCCTTAAGGATAATTTAAACATCACTTGAAATCTACAAATGTAAATTAAATGATGAAATTTAAACTAATATTAATGTAATATGAGCAAATAAAATTATGCCAATTAAAACAGTATATTAAAACTACATGATGACATATTAAGTTGAATAAAATAAAAGCTAAATAGATAAGGCTGATTCACAAGCCAGCACTTCTCATATGATTTTCTTTTAAGGGTGGGAGAAGCTTTACTTAAAAATATCATCCATCATATATGCAATATATTTGCCTGATAATTTGAGACAACTTTCTCCCTTCCTGACTAAAATGATATAGATTGACTGTCTAATAATAAGAGTAAAAAATAACCTTGTGCTTTTATGTTAATGTAAAGTTTTGAAAAGAAATTGATAGGTTTTTTTCCCCTTCAAAACTATTAAAACATATTCAGATTAATTATTCATAATTTTTTACTTTGTGGTTATCTAGATAACTAACTAAAATAAAATACGATTAAGTAAAACAAAACTCGATATTACCCATAGATATTTTTAACAAGAGTTTTTGACCTTGAAAACTATAAGCATAATCATTTTTTTAAAAAGCTTATTTGCGTGTAGCATTTCATTGTTCAGTTCATGAAATGTTTTGAAAAATGTGCTGAAAGCTATTAACATCCCTGAATATTTTAAATTATTTTAATAAGTCAAATTTTATATTAAGTAGCAAGAGATTGCTTTTTTGAATAAACAATGATTCCTTTTTATTTAGTAAACTTAAAATCAGTTTTATAACTGTCTAGCCTAGAAGTGTAATGGTAGCATGGGTACGATCCTTGGACTGGGTAAAGTCGAATCAGTCTTTAAAGTGGTCACCTTTCACAGGGTTGATAAACTGAAGACAAAATATGCTTGAGAAGAAACACTGGGAGTTCTGTGTTCGATTGACCATCTAACTGGGATATATGCCTAGCACCCCAGGATTTTGGGTCAAGAAAGCAGATTTGAGCACTGTAGTCCTTGGTCCATATGGACTGTTATGCCATTGAGTTTAGTTAATATCCATGTTATTTTGCTTGCAGACCATTTCACTTAATGATGTTACTGTCCCACCAGTAAATGAAACAAAGGTACCGAGTATATTTGCTTTCTTGTCAGAGTAGAAAGTTGATTATCATTAAATTTCTTATTTTTAAAGTTGATATTCTCCTTAGTAGAATTTCATGAAAGTCTATTTCTATTTTGATGTATTATTTTAAAATTGCTCAGAAAGAAAAAAGATTACTATTACCAGAGTGAAACATGTATTGCATTGTTGTAATCAAAATTTATAAAAAGTTTCAAATCTTATGGTACTTATTCTATCCTCATTAAGAAAAAAAGACTATGAAAGTCTTATTATAATATGCAAGCTTTTTATCTTGACTGAAATATGAAAGAATTTACTATTCCCATTTCTGCATAAAATTATTTTAACATTATCAGGCTGTCAAAAGCCCCTATTTAAATATTTAATGTTCATTTCATGTTCTGATATTGAAAAACTTACTTCGCATTTATTTACACTATTAAGTTCAGAATACATTACATTAGCATCTATTGAAGGAATATCAATTTCTTATGTCGACAACTGTATCTTCATACCATGGCTATTTTGAGGATTCTAAATTAAAGCATTCCTAATTGTTATTATTATTTTTTTTTATGATAAAGACTTGCATTCAGAAGACAAAAATAACAGTTATCAAAATGCTTAATAAACTCTCTCAATAAACCTCTACTATCTTGTTAGCACCCTTACTTGCTGCCATTATGTTTTATGAAGAGCTTTTACAGATGACACTGAAATATTGAGAGTATGTATAATTTCAAAAGATAGAACCTAAGAATTTTTATTTATTAAGTCATGCTATAGTTTCATTTTTAAATTGTCAACAAGTAGAGGGGTATGAGATAGTTTTGTAAACAAAGTGAAGTTTTATGTTATTTATTTATGTATTAGCTTATTTGATCTTATGGAAGGAAAATTCCAAGGAAGTTAAATTGCTTTAAAATGTTTAACAAATAGGAGGAAAGAAACCCCTGAGCACAAGATATAAGAATAAGGAAGTGTTAAGAATTTATAGTCAAATTAAGTTACAGAATATGAACTTTTTTTATTATGAAGTAACTTTAAATCACTTTCAAATTCAACATAACTTCATACAGTTTAAGAATAATAAGATTTACTGTTGTTAAAACTTCTAATCTCCACTGAACATCAGCATGTCTTGGATACAGAATGATATAGATGCTCTATATGGACGAAGAAGAGTAAATTTTATTTTATCAAAATCTTCTTTCTTTACTCTAAAATATACTTCAGCCATTCATTTTCTTTAGATAGCTATTGCATAACCTGATGTATCTTCTAATTTATCTCAAGATTTTGGTATTTCCTTTTCCAATACTACAAATCTAAAGAATATTTCACCAATAATTTTGTGGATAAATGTGTGGTATTACTGAGTTTGTAGAATAGCCTGATGAAAGTGACTTTTCAAGAGCAAGTACGATTCAGCATATTCTTCTTGAGTTGAGTAAGTACATTTTTTCCCTGAAAGTCATAATGCTGATAAGGATCAAAGCATTTGAAATAACTTCCCTGTTAGTTTTGAAAATAATAAATGACTAATTTTAATGTTTCATTAAGTGACTTGTATTCTATTCTAACAATAGTTAACACACATTTAATTCACATAAAGGCTTAATCATCTAAGCATTCCACTTTACGAAATATTTCTTGTGGCGATTCCCCACTTCATTTGGAAGCTATTCCCTTTAGTGGCTGATATTGAAGTAAAACTTTGCTTAAAGAGATTGGCTTGGAAACTGATATGAAACATTTCTCTTTCATAACATTAAATAAGTTAAAGAATTGATGCAATAGGAGAAAATATTCTACAAACTTTATATAGGTTTCATTGCATATTCTTGCAATTGTTTAGAATAAAATATTTATCTTTTTGCAGTGTTCTAAATAATTCATGTCATCAATGCTTCAAATTTAGGGAAAAAAAAAATGAAATGCATATTTTATTTCTTTTTGAGTTTTTAGGCTAACTTCAAAAGATCAATCATTTTCTTTACTATGATCTTTTTCTTTTTATATTTTCAGTATTAGATTTTTTTTTTAAAATCTGAACATGTTGCTAATTAAAAATCATGACTCGACAAATTTATCTATTAAAATTATTCTAGCATTTCCTAGCTATTTGATCAGGAATAAATATAAAATAAAATGATCATTAAAAGAAAGAAATATTACTGTAGTACTGCAAGACAATTTATACCTTAATACTAGCTTGTTAGATAGCTATATATCATTGTTTTTTGAATTTTATAATCTAACAGATTTTTACCATCATAAGTCCTTCTAATTTATCACTTAAGATCATGATGATTTAAGAAAGAAGAATGCTATATAAATATATCTAAAAAAGATTTAAAAAAATTATTGCAGATTAATGTTTGCACAATTAATAAAAAATTACGTAAAAGATTTGCTGTTCAAAATGCAAACACTGATGAAAAGAAATTAAAGTCATCATTTTCAAAGATAAAACACTTTAAAATTAAAAGATAGTAAAATTCATATTATAAGAAAACATGCAATTCAATGAATGTATTCAAGCCTAAGTGCTTTTAACAAAATATAATTTTCTCCGTTTATTCAATGCAACTTATTTAAACTAATTCATATAATTACATACGAAATACAACAATCGATATAATTAAATTCATGAGCATATCTAAGTGATATAATTTAGCTACGCTAGATCACAAGTATTTCTATTTTTATTAATTTAATCACGAATTTTAAATTAATTATGCCCTATTTAAATACATTATTTGCTTTGAAATATTATATTCTATTAACATTAGCCATAACTTACCTGAACTAAACGTGGCCATTTTCGCGGCAATTTCACAGCTAAAATACACGCGGGCTAAATGAGTAATAGCGCGAAAGAATTCATCATAGATAATTTACAAAAACGTGCTTTATTTCGAACACGCATTTTCAAATTTCCCTCAGCGAATGAAAAGATTCCATCAAGTCAAAGTTTAGAAACAATTTCAACCAATGAAATCATCCAAATCGTGTGCGTTGGTCTTCTTCCCTTTTCATCAAGAGCTGATTTGACGAAACAATATCTTACCCAATAATAATAATAATAATAAAATTTATAAATAGTAACTTACATTTAAATTCCCGATATATGTAATAGGAAATAGATATATCTAAAATTAAAATGCACAATTTGTTTCAAATGCGGAAATGCTATATACGCATTATTATTTCCAAAATTAACAAAGTAATGTCTTTGGATCTTTTTAATTATGTCAAATATGATATCGCTTACATAAAAGCTAGTTACAAGCGAAATCAACTGCTGTTCGTCAACGGATTCTGAAATGACCACATTTTGCCCATTCCATCTCATTAAGGGGTGAGATGCGGAGCGATGAGCGCTTTTTCAGTATTCACCTCTGACCTTAGATTGCTGCATTAGATATTATTAGTTCAATTTTTTAAAAAAAATATATGCTCATCTTAAAATATTGCCAAAAATATACAATAATGTATAAAAAAAAGAGGCATTTTAATATAAAAAAGATCATTATTATTTTGTAAAAAAGTTATTACCAAATTTTAAGAAAAGATTTTTTTTATATTTATTCTTTATAATTTAATGCTTTTTTTCTGCTCCTTACATTAAATTAAAATTGCTCTAAAATATTTTACTGTGCTGTAGTACCTTTTCCATCCGCATTACTAATTATTTGTAATGTTTATGCTTCATAAAACCACCAGTCTATTTAAGCATCTCCTCCTTTCGCCTTTCACCCCTATTTTGACGAATTAACACATCCTAACACATGCGCAAAAGCATGGAGGGTTTTGCAATCCGGTTCTGCAAGCAATAATTTCTTTCTTTTGTTATTGTTCACCTGTTATCCTAATATAAGCTATTTAAACTACATTGTTTAGAAAATAATCATCCAAAATATTATCCACAAATGTCATCATATATATAAGTAAAATATTCAATAAATGCCAGCAGCAGCATTACTTCTCCAATTAATGAAAAGTGGCACTATCTCCTCTATTCATGAAGTTCTTTATGTTTGAAAACCTGGACTTTTTAGAAGTTATTAGCTCAGTAAACGATTAAAACTCAGCCCCATCAGCTCAGTAAACGAATTTGGAAAATTTCCCGAAAATGTTCTCCTCAGCAGATTAAAGGGCTATTGCAATCAACAACGAATCATAAAAGATAAAAATTCGATTTTTAACTAGGCTATGACTGATTTCATCAAATCCTCCTAGTTATTAAACTTCATTACTCGCAGCTATAACAATAAGTCTGTGGTGATAATTTAATAAGCCAGTAACACTAGCGATCGCTTTTGTCGAATGGATAAGTCACACAAATTTAAACCCAAACATCACAGGTTCGATCCTTGGCGCGATTCAATATATACATTTGCACACACTTCCAGCCAACACCATCACCAAAAGCCTTACACATGCGGAGTTTTTCTTAATGTTAACAAGATTTTTATCATATATAGTAACATTTTTGGATCTAAAAACTTATTTCCAATAATTTATCCCGTTACATCATTAACATTGTTATCCTTTTAAAAAAAAATGACAATTTAAAGTCAAAATATGCTATACTCTCTCTGAGGGTGATCTCATGAAGGCAGGAACGTCCCAACGAAGTATATTTTGTTCATTACTCTTTATGTTGTACACTGAAAGTACTGTGTACTGGGACTTTCTAAAAACTGAAAATATCTTCAACTGCTTCTTCATGTGTAATTTACCTTCATCGGCATCGATAGTAATAATTCTCTATTGTCATTATGAGATAAACTCTGAATAATTTGTGCGGTTCAACGCAGGCCAAATATTGTGCACGTTGAATGACAAAATCTTGTGTAAATAAATGTCTATTCATTAACGAAAAGAAAAAAAAAAGAGTTCTTGCATGAAATATTTTCGATTTCATTTCACTCATTGATTGACGACAGTGCTAATTTTATTTTATTTGATATATGTGAAATTAACTCCGAATGATATGTGCCGGCCGATAATTGTTTGTCTTCAGTCGATTGTCAGTTTTAAAATATTAAATCATAGTAACTTATGAAGCAATTAATTTGTAAATTTTATTGTGTTCAAAATAAATGCTAATAGTTGAGCTATGTCTATAACCTTAGCTGAAATGTTTATCGCAATCGGATGAAAGGGAACGGTAACGCATAAAATACGAACAAACATTCATTTTAATATATTAGTCAATTCAACCAAGAAGTCAATATGTACTAAACATCTCTAGTACCAATGATTTGTTCTGTAGAGCATTTTTAACGATATTTTCATTTAATATATTACAATTAACTTATAAAATGTTATCCTATAAGTATTGTGACGTTTAAACTGTTTCGGTAGTTTTCATTAATTCTTATTTCAAGCTTTTTAGTATGTAGCTTTCCCAAACTTGTCACTTTGACGCATCATGGCCAAATTAACGGCCCATAAAAATTTAAACAAATCTACCAAATGTGTTACTTTTTCGTTTCCCCAATCGTGAAGCGAGGAAAGAAATTTTGTCGTCTCTATGGTCAGACTTTGCCGCTGCCACAATCGACAAAAATCAATTGTTGGATGGAGAATTGTTTGTACTGAATGAGACAAGGCATAAAATTTTGGAACCTAGAAAGAGATAGAATAATGGGTGCTAATCTGGGTCCAAACATTAGAAGGCGCAAAGGCTAATCTTGTAAAAGTTGCCGTTGAAGGTTTGACGACGAGAAATGAGGACAACTTACTCTGCTCGTTAGGGAGAGGATTCGAGATAGGATTCATTATAATTCAATTAAAAGGTGCTTTATTGTAAAATATAAATTATCAGTAAATATAGAATTTGTATAATATTAAAGGTAACTTTCTGTTATACAATTGAAGTTCAAATTATAAACATATCATAAAGTCAGTATCGAAAAGATAAAAAAACATATGAAAATTGTTGGCGCGTACTCAGTTGAAGAAATATTTTAGAACTCGAGATAAATAAATTGATTGATTAATTGGTTTTTTATGGCGCAAAGGCCAATACTGGCCAAGCTGTGCCAAATTCATAATAACTTAAAATTTTAAAAAAGTTAAGGAAATATCATTAAAGTAAACGGATGTAAAATTAAAATAATGAAGTGAAAATATAAATTAGATATTATGCATGAAATTGATGTCAAATAAAAAAGAAAACACATTAACATGGTAGGGTTCTCCAATTATGTCTTGCAAATTTGGATAATCGCTGTCGAAATATTTTATTCTTAGAAGGCGTTATTTAGGACATTCACATATGATATGCCGAACAGAAATTATGATATTACATTTTACACAAATTGGAGCTCATCTGAATGAAATAAATGTTTCTGAGCAAAATAAGTATGGCCTATGCGAAGTCTTGTTAGCACAACACTCTTTCTACGGCTGAGAGAGTCATTCTTAAAACCAGAAATAGAAGGTTGGATGGAGTGCAATTTATTTCTAAGTTGAGAGTCCCAAGTATGCTACCATATACGAAGCGAACAATGCTTTACAATTTTTTCTAAGTCTTGAAACGGAACAAAAGTGTCTTCATTTAAACTAGCTGTTTTTGCGGCAGCATCAGCTTGATCGTTCCCCGGTATTGCAACGTGTCCAGGAATCCAACAAAATAGAATGTTGAAATTACGATCCAGTAATTTAAAATATAATTTTACTCTACTGTGCACCAAAGGATGACTTTGTCTGGAAGAGTTTAAAATTGATTCAATTGAACTTTTTGAATCGGTATATATGATCCAGTCTTTCTTAGATAATAGTCTTATCGCTGTTTAAAGGGGCCGCGGTGACCTGGTGGTAAGATCTCGGCTTCGGAACCGGAGGGTTTCAGGTTCGAGACTCGATTCCACCGAAGGTCTGCCATGTGAGGGATCTCTTGCACGTTAAATCTGTCAGGTCAAACGTCCTCCCGCTGGTGTGGTGTGGAGAGGGGGGTGCCACTTAAGGTGTCGTCCTCGTTATCTGACCGTGGTTCAAAATTACGAGGTCCGTCCCAAAATAGCCCACGTGTTGCTTTAAACGGGACGTTAATATAACTAAACAAACATATCGCTCTTAAAGCAGTATAAATGGCAAAAATCTCCGAGGTAAAAACAGAAAATTTTTGTTTAGTTTCCTAGAAAGTACAATGTGATCAAATATTACAGCTGATCCAACATAACCATCTGTAAAAGCAGTTTCAAATGATTGCTTATGTTCATAAAAAATTGTATGTAAACAAATGGCGCAATTGTAGATTTGGGCTTCTTATTAAAATCATTGATAGTAAGAATGTCTTTGCATGTAAAAGGGGGGGGGACTCCGTCTTCTTTGGTTAAAATGTTGATGTTCTTTAGGTTAAAACTATCTAAAAGTGGGCGAATTCTAAAACCAAATGATGAAATATATGAAGTCTTTTTCTCAGATAACTGTCCATATATCAGATTCACGACTTTGTTGTATAAAGGATGTGAGGGATTCTGATTTATTTTAAAAAAGTATTTGAAAGAAAATCTCTGGCGTTGTAATTGTAAGCTTGGTTCTTTAGTTATTACGGATAAACTCTGAACAGGAGAGGTTCTAAAAGCCCATGCTGCGAGTCGGAGCCCCTGATGATGTATTGCATCAAGTTGCTGTAGAATAGACTTTGCAGCTGAGTCGTAAATCACGCTATCGTAGCCTAATTTTGATAGTATCACACTTTTATAAATTTTTAATAGAGTTGAAGTATTGCAACCCCTGTTGTATTTGACAAAACTTTGAGAATATTTAAGGACTGAACACATTTTTTCTTTAGATGTAAAATATGAGAACGGAATATTAGCTTTGAATCAAATAAGAGGCCTAAAAACTTAACGACAGACACGACGGAGATGGCGGTGCCTTTTAAATGAATTTCTGGGTCGGGGTGCAAGCCCCGAATTCGACAAAAATGAGTACATTCTGCTTTTTGAGAAGAAAGAACGAAATCATTTTTATCAGACCATTCCGTTATAGATTTGACAGCAGCTTGCAATTGTCGTTCAATAAAGGGCATGTGAGTACTTGAACAATGGATTTGAAAATCGTCAACAAATAATGGCCCATGAACATACGGTGGGAATTTTTCCATAATACCATTAATTTTAACTATAAATAAAATAACACTTAAAACACTACCTTGCGGTACTCCTTAATTTCGAATGAAATCATTAGATAAGACATCATTAATTCGAACGTTAAAAATTCTTTTTTGAAGAAAGTTTTGAATAAAAATTGGTAATTTTCCACGAAAACCCATGTCATGCAAGTCCTTTAACCCTTTATTTACTGACGGTACTTAAAAGTACCATTTAAATCTAGCTTATATCTTTACTATATGACTATTTTTGCCGATGGTATTCTAAAGAACACGGGGATTGTAACCCGAATAACATGAAGTTAATACAAGCTAAAAGTAGGAATTAAAAATATTTAATTAATAATTAAACTAATTAAGATATTTCTGTTAATTACATTTTTTTTCTTGGGTTCCCTGGGATTATTTTGCAAGGAAACTAAACTATTGGTGCAAAAAGGAAGTTGAAAAATTGATGGCGACATAATTCAGTAAATAAACGGTTAAAATGCCATGCCACCAAGTATGATCATATGCTTTTTCCATATCGAAAAAAATAAATACTAAATGTTTTCTTGTAATGAATGCTTCCTTGATGGCTGTTTCAAGGATTAGTACGTTATCTAAAGTACTGCGACCATCTCTGAATCCACTCTGAATTTTAGAGAGCAATTTCTTCTCTTCTAGGGTATGGATTAATCTAGCATTTATCATTCTCCCCAGAGTTTTACAAAGGCAACTGGTAAAGAGCTATAGGCCTGTAACTAGATGGAAGCTTTGAATTTTTACCAGGTTTTAGGATGGGAATAATCGTTGCTCGATTCCAGGACATTTGGAAGACATGTTCTGGAATCGAGCAACGATTATTCAAGATATATTGCTTTAGATGATTTCCAGATTGAGAATCTGTATAAAGTGAAAGGCAAATGTACACGAGTCAATTGAATTCACGGTTTGGAATGTTTCCGCTGTAAAATCTCTCATCTAATTAATGATTTGTTAGGTATTGTTAATCTTTGCAAGTACTATCTTGTGTAAGGTTAGGTTAAGTTTTATTTCATCTATTTCGTGCATTCTTATGGAATAAAGCATCCTTATCCATTATCAAGCTTGTTTGGTATTTTACTATACATTCTGTACGTGATTTGCTATAACAATGGGCAACGTACTTTTAAATATGAATATAATTAAAATCCAATAAAATCCGATGAAAATAATTTAGAATTCATGAAAATTATCAAAATAGCTATAGATTTTGTTTAAATATTCTACGAAAAAAAGCATTAAAATGTGCATATGTATGTCAAAAAAATTGTAAAAATGTTAACGCGTCGTTAATATTTTTATTGTAGCTAAAAATTTATTTACTCGTATTACTGAAATAATCACAAAGATCTTATTGATGAATAACACTATACACGACTGCTCAGGAGCAATTTTTAAAGTAGGAAATTAGTAATTTCAATAAATACAGCAACTAAAAACGTACTGATGAACAACACAAATTCGTTCAAAATTTGTCAAAAATGTCCCTTAACTATACAAGTGAAAAAAATATGAAAGATAAGTTTGCTAAAAATCTTTCTTTACTTTGCCCACTCTCATTCAAGTAGATAAAAAGGACATTGATTTGATCTAGTCTTTACTATTAGGTTGTCCCAAAAGTTTCTGATTGCGCTATTAACGGCCTTATCAGTCACTACTTATGCAAACATGCAGGCTTATCTATTGACTGTCTATATCATCGGATTCAGTCATACCAGAGTTCTACTAAACCCCAAGCCGGTACTATACTCCAAAAAAGTCCTTTTGTCCAATTGGTGAGATTTGAAAGACGAAATTTTTTACGAGCTCTTTCCTCAAGGTGAAATAAGGAATTCTACTAAATACTGCCATCAGCTGCACATATTCCCATAGCTAAAAAAACGGTCAGAATTAATGAGCCGACAAGGTGTTGTTTTTCATTACGGCAACGCCAGACCACATATTGCATCAGTCGTAAGAAAGAAATGATTGATTGTGATGTTTTACTGTATCCAGCATACTCTCCAGATCTCGCCCCGCCTGATTATTATTTCTTTCTGTCCTTATAAATTGTCTTTGCGATAAGTGCTTTAAATCCATCAGTGAAACAAAAGGATTATTTATTGCCCAAAACACAACAATTTTGGAACGACAATGAGGCTTCTTGAGAGACAGAAGTTAATATAGCAAAGAAATAATATCTTCAACAGTAAATATTCTGTATTAATTTCATATTAAAAATAGGAAATAAACTTATATGATACCCTAATACAGGGATGGGCAAACTTTTTCGATCGCGGGCCAAAAATCGAAAAAATAAAGTTTGGCGGACCAAGATGAATTTTTCTAAAATTTTAAAAAATAATATACAAGCATTACAATTTAATATATTAATGAGATGAATGAAATTACGATTTCATTTTTAAAAGTTCCTTATATTGAGGTTCGAAGTGAGATGTACTGATTCTAAGGAACGAGGCTAAATACTCATCTGTCAGTCTACTTCTGAAATAATTCTTTCTAAGGTTCATAGTTGAAACACTTGTTCACATATATAAGATGAAGCAAACATAGCACTGATTTTCTGATAATGAGATATTAAACTTGGGAAACTTATTTTCGGTAATGATTTGTAAAACTCTAACTTTGGCATATTTAGAAACAATTGCTTCAGGTGATTGTTAGATTGCAACTCAATTAATTCAAGCTGCAAATCTGACCTCACTGCTTCACAATTTACTTTGAATGACATGGTAAAAATATCCAACTCTGCTTGAATGGCACTGAAATCTTGAAATCTGCGTTCGAACCAGCTATTACCAGCTCTTTGAAAAAAAGGAAGAAAAAATATAATATTTAAACAAAGTAGAAAAGGAGATGGATATATAATATATGAATATTTCTTTTAATTTGCCTCTGACCGAAAAATTAAAATTCTATCCGTGGGCCGGATAGAACCTTCCGGTGTGCCGGAGTTGGCCCGCGGGCCGTAGTTTCCCCATCCCTGCCCTAATATATAAAATCATTTTTACAGTAATATATTTCTTTAGAAGAATTTCTTATCTCTTTAGTCATTGGCTATGTAAAATATATGTGCATATTTTGAATAATAATTGAATTCCTATTTAAATTTTTCAACACAAAAATACTTTTAATTTCATTACCAGATACAACTATTTCTGAACGATTAAATATGGAAAAATGAACTGATTAAGAATCATAATATTACTCTCATGTATTTGATGCATGTTTAAAATTTTACTTGAATCCTTTATGTAGTTTCTACCAAAAATAATTATTTAAAAAGTTTGCAAACTTTTAAAAAAAAACCTTTCCTCCCAAAAAATGGAATGAAAAATGATAAAAGTTTTTCTTTGGCGTTTCGAAACCATGGAGGGAGGAGGAAATGTGTGCGGTCGCGAAGTTAATGTTTCCCAATATAGCAATCGTTGCAATTTTAATGTCTTCCCAAATCCATTAAAATGGCAGTTTTGTGTCCCAAAGAATAATGTTCTAAGGATTTGAAATCATAAATATAAATCTCTAATCACCATCTTCCCGACATACTCAGTGCCAGAGACTGCCACAAGTTGGATAAAAACATATCAAGAAAAACGGCTTACTTTGATTTTTATGACTGCAGTCTGATATCGTGTTGCTGGAGGTGCGGTCGGTTTATGATGGTCCTAAAAATACTGTGTCGGTGTAATCTTTTTTCAAAAACATTAAATAGTGGAGGGGGGGTAAATATTCTGTTATTGAGGACAAGACTTTGTTTCCGATCTATCAATAAAAAGTAAATTACGAGAAGACGACCAAGAGAATAAAAAGTACAATAAATGAGATGAAAGAAAGGATTAAATAATGCTTTAGAGACCATTTGGGTTACAAAATATCTTCTTTTCAATAGCATTTCTTTGATTAATAAAAGACAGTTCTGAAATATAAACTTTTTCTGCAAGAATTTAATTTTGAATTTTGCTGCAACTCAAATTATGCTGGTGAACCGAATGCGTCTGATAGCAGTTCCCAGCTTAGTTCTAGATGTGAAGATTTTGAAATGACCAGATTCATTCGTGTTTACAAAACGTGAACACGACCAGAGCCTCACTAAGGCAGGGACATATGGAGCAGTTGCCCCAGGCCCTCACATCAGAAGGGCGACACAAATTAAATATGAAATTTATTTTACATTTTCTTTTTTAATTAACATTTTTTTAAAAAAAATATCAATGCAGAGTAAAATCCGACAGTTTTCACCTTATAAATTTAAAAAACAAAATTTTTAGTCAATTTTGGGATATTAGATATTCTATATTCTTTGATTGATGGACATAGAATTGTCAGAAAATTCAATAAGATGGACAGAACGATATTTCGTCTGACCAACGATTACTGCTATTATTTATAGCTTTATATAGGACTTATAACTATTTTAGTTTCTAGTCAATTTTCTTATTATATATATCTATAATGAAGTGAAAAATTTAAATATCTCTATAAGACTCGGTTCTTCATTATTGAAGTAGAGTTGTCCCAAAGAATTTTTGTCACGAGTCCCAGTTAAATTTAGTCGGACCCTGAAAGCGACAAGATCTAGAATATATGCGTCTCTCCACAATTTGCAGAAAAACGGATTAAAATTAATCTTTATCAAGCCATAGAATCGATTTTTTTCGTGAAATTCATTGAATAATAATTTTTTTTCTTTGTAAAGTTTTTTTTTTCACCAAACTTTTTTCGGAAAGAATGTACTGCTCTCCACTGAAAAAAAAAAATCAGCATCTGAGGATAAATTGGGTGGCTACAGACTTAGTTCTGAAAAAAATTGGATTCACTGTTTAAAAGTATGCAAACTCTTGGATTAAACAACCAGGTTGCGTATTTTAGTGTAGAATTTTCACTCACATATCCTCGTTATTAGTTACAAATTGATTACATCTCTACCAATGGAGCAGAGATAGAAGTGGAACCCATTAACTAATCAAAAATATTTTTAATCATTTAACACTTCATTTGGAAGTTACAAGCGTTACTATTTGTATCAACCAAATTATATTAGTGTATTTAGACGGCAAAGCATCTTGAATTAGCAGTGGTAGACATGAAGTTTGCAGGCTTAAAATGCATTGAAAAAGTTTTCTATATTTGGTCTAAGTTAGAATAAAATGTTCCAGAATGTTCCGGAAAAGATTCTTATTTAGAAATGTTGGAATACAGATGTATTCTTATGCTTGGAAGCTCAAACCCCATTTAAACTACTTTTGAGAAGAAAAGAGGAAGCGATATCTTCGCCCCCTTAAAGAAATGTTGAGATGGAAAGTAACAAAAATAACGAAATCAAAAAGCAGCTTTTAACCCTTTCTGGGATCATAGGAAATATACTTCCCACCAAATTAATCAATATTTTCATGAAGTTAGGTAAATTAGAATAAGTTCTGACAAATTATTTGATATGACAGAAACTTGGATGTTACAGTTCCTTCTCTCACACAAAATGGCATGTCTTGATTTGTCACTAAGTTATTAATTAAATAATTAATTAATGAAATTAAATTTATCTAATAAGAAAAATTATTCACTTTTTTTTTGGCTAATCTCAATTCTAAAAACGTATAAACTAAAACCCTTTTAAAGAGTTAAGGCAAAACAAATATAAAAAATTGTGAAGCACCTAATTACCGACTAAGGTTATTGGTAGAGTTGACAGCCCCGATTCCGACAAATATTTAAAAGCTGGACTACAAATAAAAATGAATTAAAATGATATCCTGTAAGGTAGAAACATAATTTAAAGACGAACAATGCCATTTCTCATTTATTCATCAGTAGATAGCAATATATAGGGAAAAAAAAACTAGTTTAAAATTTTAAAAAATCAGCTTTTGAAGCTTGTTATATTCTAGCTTTTATTATATATATTGTTACAAAGCTGTAATTTTGCTTCCCAGTGGGAATAGCATCATCATTAGAAAGGCATTAGATTTACAATCATCTGTATTAAGTGCTATCGGATGTCGCGTCAGTGATCCCAGAGGTTGGCGACAAAATGGATAGTACACTAAAAAGCGAAAATTTTCTTGATCCGTATATTAGAAACCGAGATATGCCCTGATTGTTCCAGAAACTTCTACCCCACCTCCAGCGAACTATAAAAGACGGTAGTCTCAAACTGAAAGGAGTTCCATTCTACAACCCCAGGAAGAAAATATCTTATCTAAAATTCACAATATGAAAGATGTTCTTGAAGTTCTTAGAATTATCAAAGGTATCCTGAATGAATTTCCAGGCTTACTGAAGGCTGCAAAACTCGCCAAGACAGCAAAAAACTCTGAAGAAAAGGAGCTCATCATTCTCAATGCACTTATCTAACGACAAAGTAACTCTCTCCTTCACCCAGTAGCTGTGCTCTGATTGGCCCGCCCAGATCCACTCCCTGATCTTGCCTCTCCTATTGGCTCCCCTGACCACACCAGACTGATTCTGTTCCTGATATGTGCCTTGGCCTTTTCTTTTCGTTTTTTCAGATCAGATCGAAGACGATTACGACTAATAATGACAGTCAGGCTCTAATTAATTTGTCATATTGGAGTTTCAGCCCCTAGGGGCTAGGCACTCCGTTAACCTATCACTACTGAAAGGGGTCCCATTCTGTCTCCAGCCATGGAAGGAGACGGACGTTCGGAGTGCTCTCGCTCAAGCCACGCGTCTGGTGGTAGTCACTACAATGAATGATAATGAAATGATAATTGATTGGTCAAATCCAAATATGAACTTCTATGAACTGCGAAAAATTATAAGGCTGGGAAACGAAAAATCGGACTCTTGGCACAAAACTATGAAAACAGCAATGGAATACACCTCACCTAACTGCACCCAATACACAGGAAGTATTTCAGGGGACAGCTCCAGTGAAACTCGATGCCCGGAAAAACCTAAGGAAATTGAGATCCCTCCTAACAACACCTCATATACGAAGAGAAAAATACATCTAAAAAGATGACAGAAACTCCAGAATCAAAAGACAAACCATCAACGATTGGTTCACAGAAGTACCACAGAGAAAAGCTGGAAAAGTTCAAAAAGTTGTTGATAATAAGGAAGAAATTCCCACCAATAACAGATTTGAAGCCCTTCAGCAAGAGGCAGCAGAAATCAGATACAAAATCCCTACTATAAATCTCAACTTATCAGACCACTACAACTTAACCCTTCAACAAATTCAGAATGAATTCCCGGATGTCATAAATAGATTCGTCAATAACACAATAGCTATACAGCCATCGACTTCCCAGCAAAGAATTGAAATTATAAACTTTTTGGATGACAAAGGAGAAGAATACGTTATCTCTGAAAGTATAGAAGATAGACCACTTAAAATAATTATCAAAGGCCTCCCTGGTAACACTGACAAAGAAGATATTAAAGCTGCTCTGACTGAGAAAAATTACAAAATATTCAGAATCTCCCAACTCAGAAGCTATAGAGCAAAGAAGTTCCACCCAATATTTTTAATAGAAGTGAAAAAAGATCAAAACGCCCTTAACATATACAACGAAAAATCCCTGTTACATCTCCGAATCTCAGTGGTAACTTATAGGAAGAAACCCGCAGCTACTATATGCTACAACTGCTCTGAATTTTTCCACTCAGCCAGGAACTGTAGAAGGGTACCGAAATGTATAAAGTGTGGGGACTCCCATCAGACAAGATAATGCTCCATCAAAGAAAGAATCCAGGATTCAGTATGTATTAATTGCCATGAAACAGGTCATCTAGCTGCATGGAAAGGCTGCCCGAAATTCCCGAAATCGACATATAGACAAGGTCGCCCCACTTATGCACATGTCGCCAAGAGTTTGGAAAAGACAAATTGTTATTTTGCATCCCCAAGACCATCGCAGCACAACTCAAACTACAGCTAACAACCCACACGAGAAGCAGATTTTCACCCAACTTTGGGAGCCAATAGACTTGAATGATTTCAAGATATAAAAGAAATAATTGAAGTTTTCAAAGAATTAAGAAGTCTCCTTAAAGAATTCCAAAGACTGATAAAAACAGCAAAACTGGTTAGAGAAACAACTGACCCCGAAGCTAAGAAATTTATCATCCTAAACGCGCTTATGGAATAGACAACCTTTCCCATCTAGAGATACTGCAACTTGATCGGCTACACTGAAACAACCACTAATCCTATACGAATCCTGAGAACGAATCTGATTGGACCTCCACCCCTGGCTTAACAGTTTCTACCAGTTCGGGCTTCACTCACGCTTTGGCACTCGACTTACTAACATCTGTTGCATCATAAGAAGAGTATCATGGCAAATATTGACCGTCATGTCCTTCTAGTCTATCATGATCGGGCATAGGCGCCCCGTCAACTCTTCTCAGTGACTGAAAGGAGTCTCGAATCGAGAGATCTTGCATTGGTAGTGGAGAAAAGTATTCGGAATCACTGGAAGAATACCAAAGCAACGGCGGAATGCTGAATTGCAGTCTGCCGTATCCCCTCGTCCTCGCGAACTGAGTAGTCCTGAACTAAGGAGGAGTCGCGAACTGAGTAGTCCTGAACTAAGGAG
>JAPMOQ010029703.1:1914937-1948238 GCA_026543055.1 Argiope trifasciata | reverse complement strand
CCTGAACTAAGGAGGAGTCGCGAACTGAGTAGTCCTGAACTAAGGAGAAGTCGCGAATTGAAGTAGTGAGTCGGCAGCGAAACCGAGAAGAGATAACGGAAGTTTCAGTTGTCTGACCGTAGAGCGAAGCTCCGGGGATCCCGTCTCCTGTTGAATCCTGTTTGGCCACTTTGTGTGCTGTAGACGTTGTTACTTCTGGATCTCTGCAAGTGGTCTACTGTGTGTTCGTCTCGTATGTAAATATTTGAGGTCTTTGTTCTGTCCTGTCTTCGTGTAAATGAACGTCGTCGCCACTCTTCTATTAAACGGCTGGCCATTTTGTTTATTTCACACTATACACCCACTACACCTGAAACGAACCCGACGGATGTGGCATTCTGTAACAATATTGTAAAGAAATAAATGAATGGCAATCAAAACTTCAACTTGTAATGTAATTGATGTCAGAATTTAGTCTATTTTAAATAATGAGTTTATTAAGGATTAATCATTTATTTTTAGATGCTCTGTTTCACGAAGCGAAAACGGAATCCATGTGAATGTTTTAAGACTTCAAACTTCAAAGAAATAAAAACTTTTCCCTTTTATCGAAAATTATGACGTTATAATGAATTAAATTAAAATTATCCGTTTTAAAACTTTTTATTTCTAAAATTCAAACTCGAAACTATTCTCACCTTAACTTTTTAACAGTGCAGTGCAAGCTTTTAGCTTTTCTGACATACAGAAATTAGATTCTAATTTTTGAAGTTTTAACTACTTACTGTAACGCCTAAAAATATTGCTTGCAAGCGTAGAAGTTGAAACATCTGTACCTAGCTCTCAAATGCTATATGTAAGTGGCATTGTGTTGAGTATGTAGCGTCTGCGTCTGTGAACTGTAAAACAAAAATAAAAAATATACAGAGAATTTGTGTGTATTTTAAAATTGAGCTGACACATTATTCATGGTCCATCGATAGAAAAATTACAAATCTTTTAAGCATCGATTGAATCGCCAATTATTATTGAGCATAACATTTGCAATCTTTTATTTTGTGGTGATTGTGAATTGTGAAGAAAATTTTGAAATATGCCTCAAGGAAGACCTGAAACTGATTACTTGGGAATTGTGCGATGATGTACTACCAGAAACCAATGTGTGTGAACTTAAAATATTATTAAAAACACTATTTAAAGATAATGTGGAATTTGTTAAAGATAGCAAAGATTCAAGAAGAAGCGAGTATTAGAATTCTTGAGATTGAAAAAGTTAAAATAACTTGAAGTTAAGAATTATTAAAACTTGAATTGGAAGTGACTAAATCACAATTTAATTCAAACGAAAACCAATGTGCTGAGCAAACCCAAACCAATAATCAGAATTCTTCCTTAGATTCTTTAATAAATAACATAAACATTGACAAGTAATAATCCGTCAACCGAAATAATAGGGAATCTTTTTTTCATCCCTTGATGATATTTCGTAACAAAATACGTACCTGAAATAAAATTTAAAGTTAGAATTCTTCGAAATCTACGTAGTATTGTATGTGTAGCTTGTGCGTCTGTGAAAAGTAAGTGAAAATTAAAGTGTGAAAAGAGAAATTGGTGGTTTTTTAAACGAGATATCACATGAGCTAACTTTGCTTTCAGCTTACTATTGTAAAAAACTTTTGAAAACTTTTCCTTGTTCTTTTATATATATATATATTAATTTTTCAAATTACCATTTCTCTAAAAGATCTTAACCGAATCTTTAAATGGCTAAGTTCTAAGCTAAATAAAAGATAATAATACTTTCAATAGAGAAAATGCTTTAAACGACATCAATAATAATATTTTATTTTATTTTAATTAATTACACTTTTCAAAAAAACTATGAAGTATAAATTTTATTCAGTTTTTCTGTCTATGAAACGGTATAAATTAAAAATCTTATAAAAATTCTTGATGTTTTAATTTTTGAATGAAAAACATTTATTTTTTTATTCATTTCATTCATTCATTCAAGAAACATTTATTTAAACAGCAATGTTTTTAGGAAGCTACTCAGGTTCTTGATCAATACCGTAGCGAGAACAACAATATGCTCTAAAAGATGAACTTTTTCTTGATAATGAAAAAGGGGGGGTAATGCTGAGACCTCACAATTCCCAGTTATTTTACTAAATATCCACACACACACACACACACACACACACACACACACACACACACACACACACACAATAAACTGGGAAGTGTGAGGTCACAGCATTACCCCCCCCCCCTTCTTCATTATCAAGAAAAAGTTCATCTTTTAGAGCAGTGGTGGGGAAACTTTTTTTAAGACGGGCCATTTGTAATAACTAGATGATCGTAGCGGGTCAAAGAATAATGCTTAATCGTTAAAAAATGTATGTGTTCTATAAGCATATACATATATTATTTCATACACTTATTATTTTAATAGTAAAAAAGCAAAAGGTAAGAAAATTATAAGCACAAAATATAAAATAAATTAAGTGTAGTTCTTGATGTGAAGTATTATCACTTTATTTTCTGGTGTCATTACTGGTTGATGGTGCATGAGAAAAATGAAATTGAGACTGTTTTATCAAAATTTCATCATAGTCCGGTTCCATTTGCGAAGCAGAAATTCTTAAAACTGATGAAAGGTGCTTGCTCATCTGTAATTCTGTTTCTTAAAGAAGTTTTCTTAAGCTTCATTGTTGATAAGATTTGTTCGCATATATAAGATGAGCCGAACATTGTCATTATCTTCCTTGCATGAGTAATTAGATTTGGGGAATTATCTGGACTTAAATTTTTATAAAATTCTGGTAATGGTACTGTATGAAAAGTTTGTTTCAGGAGAGTATTATAGTTCAGTTCTATTAACTCAAGTTGAAATTTTGCATCAACTTCTTCGTAATTAACATTGAATGGGGTCGCAAAAATACTAAATTCTGTTTCCATATTTCTAAAGTCCTGAAATCTCTTTTCAAATTCTGAAGATAGTTTTCTCAAATTAATTTCGTATTTTTTAATCTTATTGTTTGATATAGTGAATTTTAAAGATTGTATTCTTGGAAAATGAGAAAAATCAGATTTAGAGATCTGATTAGCAAATAATAATAACTGTAATTTGAAACTCTTCAGGTATTGCCAAATATCGTGAAGAAACTGATTTTTCCCTTGCAATTTGAGATTAAGTTGATTCATGTGTACGAGGAGGTCTGTGAAAAAAGCGAAATCAGAAAGCCACGTTTCGTTTTCTAAGACGTCAAACTGATTATAAATGTCTTTATCAAGAAGAAAATTCACAATATGCGGGGCGTCACATTACGAAGTAAGAATGCGTTCAAACATTCTCACGACGGCACTCTTAAATGGACCGGATTAAACCTTTCCGCGGGCCGGACTTGGCCCGCGGGCCGTAGTTTCCCCATCACTGTTTTAGAGCATATTGTTGTTCTCGCTACAGTATTGATCAAGAACCTGAGTAGCTTCCTCAAAACATTGCTGTTTAAACGTAAAAGAACAAAGTAAAGCTTTCAAAAGATTTTTACAATAGTAAACTGAAAGCAATGTTAGCTCATGTGATATCTCGTTTAAAAAACCACCAATTTCTCTTTTCACACTTTAATTTTCACTTACTTCACGTGTGTGTGTGTTTAGTTTAATTATATTAACTAAACATACTCATTAAACATTTAATTTTTTTCATTATTTTGGGATGGACTTCTTAATTTTGAACCGTGGTGAGATGGCAAAGTCGACACCTGAGTTGACTCTCTTTCCCACTCTTTCATAGCATGCCAGTCGGAAGACGTTTTGTCCCGACAGATTCAACTTGCACTAGACCCCCTTACTCGACGATTCTTCGATAAAATCGGGTTTAGTACCTGAAGCCCCCCGGTTCTGAAGCAAAGACTTACCACAAGAACACCGCGGCAGTGTGTATAATATGATCAAACTAATGTATCAATTCGGATGCCAATTTATTTTTACTGTAGTAATTCTATCACTTAAAATATAACAAAAAATATATAGTGTTTGTAATGTTTTGACTCGTCATTTTATTACGTTTAAGATTTTGTAAATGATATTCATCTAGTCAATCTGTTTCTTTAAATATCTACAGTGGACTTAGTACTGAAGTTCTAGACCTTTCTGTATAAAAATTCAGGACATCTGGTCACTTTTAGTTATATTCTTAAATGAAGGACACTTTGCCTATCTCAATCATAATTTGTTTTAAAATAGAGTAGACATTGCTAAGGCTGCCTTACATTTATATAATTTGAAGTTAACTTTTTACGTTATTGCTATCTTTTTTAAAAAGTAATCAATCTTTATAAATTCCTTTTTTGGCAATGTTATTTTCTCTTCTGATGTCATTATGTTTTTGACGTTGTTATTGTTTATTTTCAGATGTAATATAAGCACAAAAAGGATTTGAAAAGTTTTATTGAAATCTTTTTTTCAGTGGATGTTAAATTTTATGCTTTTAATCCTGTAAATAATCACTGCCGTAGCAGAAATTTTATGTATATACCTAAATTTTAAATGAGTTTTATTTAAAACTGCTTCATTAGAACATGAAGTGCAGTGAATTATTTACTGCATACAATTAAATTGTATGCTTCCGCATACAATTTATGAGAAAGCCAAATAACTCTGTGACTGATTTGATAAGCTTTAAAATTTTACATGTATTTTGAGAGGACGTGCTTCGTTCACAACCATTTAAAATAAGGAAAAGTGAGAGAAAAAAAGTATGGCATCATTTTACCTATGCTTATTTTCGGTAGGGACATCACAAAAAATATAAGAAGCATTTCATTTTCCTTTACGACAGCAACATTTTTCATATTGAGAAATAACTTCTAAATATGCAAAAAATTTCTATTTTTTGAATCAATGTTTGCTAACAATAATCTTGAAAAACTGTTCCTCGGTTCTCAACAAATCAAACAAATTTCTGTCGGTTGAATTATCAAAGTCAGAATAATCTCAATAGCTCAATTTGCATCAAGAATTCATTTTCAGAAACAACGGACTAGACGTGTGTCCATGGAAATTTCACTTACGCGATGCAATAATTGATCTTAATTGAATTGTGTGGTGCAGTCACAGAGGGGGGATAACCGTTCATAAATCGTCACTTCAATTCTCAGGTGGGAAATAATGTCGTCACATTTATTGTCGAGTCTGTTGATATTTGCCAATTAAATGTGAAGGATTGGCATTTGAGATGTTTGTTTGTCAAACAAAGTGCTGTGCAATTTCACAAATGATAGATGGAAATGTAATAGCAAATGTTTCGTGAAGGGACTGTGAAGTTTGAGTTGATATAAAGCAAGGGAAAGTGGTTTAATGAAGAGACCATTGACGTATTTAACTACTAAGCTTTGTTTACTGGAATAATTACGATGCAAATCTTTTACTATAATAAAATTGGATTGTTTTTAATTGTAGATTCAGTCAATAGTGGTATTTCTTAATATAATCTTCCATCTAACTTATACTTTACAAGAATAATTGCTAATTTATTACTTTTGAAATGTTAGTTACCAGCAGTGGCTGGTTGGTTATTTGAAGTTTTATGGCGCAAGAACCAAATCTACCAGCAGTGGAGGATTTCCGCAAGGGGGTAGAAAGTAATTGTTCAAGCCCCCTCTTTGGTATGATTCACTGAATTTTTACCTTTTCATTAAAGAAAAAGATGTTAACAATGGAGTTTACCGAGGAGGGTTCCTCAAAATATTTCAGCTCCTGTATTACCAAAAAGACGCCACTGGTTATCATATGTATCTTTATACAGATAGATATCAGATATATTTTTATACAGATAGATAGAAAGTTATAGACGGGTTTCTAGAAAAAAAAATATGATGTGATGTATCTGTTTACCGATAGACAGCAGATATATCGTTATAACGATAGATAAAAAGTTGTAAACCGGTCTTCAACACGGAAATATTGCGAAGGCCTTATTACTCCACAAAACAAAAAGAACTATTTTGCTATATTCAAAAGCAAATAATTCATTATAATTCTCTTTTCCATTGCAAATAGCTGTTTTAGTTCCGAAGCCTATGGACAATTTGACAAATTTTTAGTTCGTGTAGCACTGAACGAAATTCCTTATAATTCTCTTTCCCATTACAAAAAGCTGTTTCAGATGCTGAAATTTATGGACAATCTGACAAATTTTTGTTCATGTAGCAAAGAATTAATTCCATATAAATTCTTTTTGTCATTGCAAAAAGCTGTTTTAGCTTTCGAAACCTATGGACAATTAGACAGATTTTTGTTCGTGTACAACTAAATGAAATTCCTCATAATTCTCTTCCCCATTGCAAAAAGCTGTTTTAGCTATTGAAAACTATGGAAAGTTTGACAGATGCTTGTTCCAGGGTAAATGATAATATATTTTCTCATTCTGAATGCTTATAAAATCGTAACTAAGTTGTTTGGAGAAAAATTATGAAGAAGTGAATGACATACAACTATATGAGGACGTTTTGAACATTATTATTCATATATAATCGTGCATTTGTCATGATACAGATTTTTTTTTTTATGGTTTGGGACTTTTTATGATGAAATGCTGCTCCATCCCAGATTTGTTAAAATTAGACAAAACAAGGATATTTATGAGTTGAAACCAATAAGAAAGATGATGAGGTGAAGTTCAGTATTAGATCTGAATATCAAGTGTCAACAATTAATCCAATGTTTAATTTCGTTTTTCAAACAAAAATTATTTTTACATAAAAATTAATTTTTCTTAGAGCTTTAGAAATCTTAGGAGTTACTTTAGATAAGTATCAATGCTATTCACACTCGTAGTGCAGGTTCCGCCTGAGGAAACTCTAGGGGCGATACAAGTCTACGAACCTAATTTATAAACTTATAAATATAAGTTTTTAAGGTATTGCAAAAATTATAGGAAATGTTTTATACTGCATATGAAACATCGGTGTTGAACTGTTCTGCTTTCTCTACTCATATTTTCAAAGGACACATTTTGTTTCAGTGAAAGGATTTTGGTATTAACTGATGTTTATCACCTCCTCTGCACTTTTACGAACTTTTACTTTAAAGCTCACTTTTACGAGAACCGGCAAAGAATTAGAGCGATTGTAGTACAATGAATAGGACAGCATAAAGCCTCTATAATATTATGAGTTATATAACTATCAAAATGTGAAGCTTAAATATTTCCTGGAGATTTTATTTTGTTACCAAGTTATGTAAAATATTTAATTGAAATTTTTGAACAAACATTAATGCCAACAAACCAGCTGGTCGCCAAAAACAGCTAGTATGAACTTCTAGAATATTTCTGTGGCAAGCCTTGAGAATAAAGAAATTGCTTAAAATCTTCAAAATGTTGTATGGTTTTCTATTATTTGGATTTAAGAATTAATCCAAATTTGGAAGAATTAAATGAGAAAATATTGAACATCATTGAAAAAATAAATTTCTGAGTTTTAAGATGATGTAAAGTTATTGTTGTGCTGAAATATGCAATACACTCCTGAGTATCCGGTTCCCGATTATATGTCTTACTTACGATAGTTATCTTTTATATTAATGTAATAAGGAAGACAAGGCATTAAAAAGAGGATCCTTCCATGTGTCTTGTGCAAAATATAAGTTCTGGTAGGAATAGAGTATTGTTCATTGTTCCGTCAGTGTTTAAAGGATATCATGATGTTGCCGCTGTTCCTGATTATTACTTGACAGTACGTACAGTATTCGTAAGTTGTTCTTGGGACATGTTTAATGTTTTTTTAAATATACCACAGTGAAAGCTTCAAAATGGGTGATAAAGGGAAAAAAATGTAGTGATAAGATAGTGAAATTACACCCTATACAACAACTAGACTCTGGTATAATATTTAAAATATATAGCTTCGGAATTAGAAGGTGGGAAAAGTATAGTGGAGGAACTAGAAAAAAATCGAACAGAAATTCAAAAGTGGTATATTGCACAATCTAGTGGAAGTGGAATAAAAGTAAGAAAAACTATACTGAAAAGTAAGTTTAAAGAGGTTTAAGAAGCTTCACTTTTGTGGCATGAACAAAGAGATGAAAAGGAGCCCTTGTAATATGGTTAATATTAGAGGAAAAAGCTTTGGAATTTAAAAGACAAATAGAAGGAAAATAATAACAACAAGTAGACCTTTACTACCAATAATGAATGGTTAGTGATGAGAAATGTGTTTTCAAAACTCCGACCTATCCGGCTGATTTTGTTATCCGGTCTGTCCTTCCGTCACATTAGGAGTGAACGGTACTTTACACAAAAACCATATAAGGCTATGTTACCCCAAACCAGTAGTAAAAATCTAAGAACACATAATAAATATTTTTCTAAATATGAAAGTAAATAAGGAAAATTGAAAGGAAAAAAAAAAGTATAAAATATAATGGTGTCAAAATGAAAGATAAAAATTTTTAAATTTCAGTGGGTGAAAACATGATTCAAAGACAGATGAATGCCAGAATATTATCATTTTTAAGCATCGTCTCAAACGAAAAAATAATAGTACCTGAATAACAAAGTTTATAACAAAACATTAGTAAAAAATCTTTTACAATCGTCTTTGGTACTTGCATCAGTAAAAATATTCTGATGAATCATTAGTGGCAATTATACCATGTTTGAAGAAATCCTATAGAATTGTTTGATAACGGATTTTAAAACCCTCCGCGTATTTGCTAGATGCGTTAGGTTTGCTATTTCGTCAAAATTGGGTTGTGAGGAAACATGAAAAGAAGGGATGTTTACATGTAACAATAAAATAAATTCGGATTACTCATAGATTGAATTAAAATAACACTACCAGAAACGACAAGATATTTACATACAAGTGGGAAAAAATGAACAAAAAAGTATCTAATAGGGCAAAACCAAAGTCAAAGAATGAAGAAGAATTCTGGAAATGTGCGTCTACGTTTCTCTCGCCTTAATGAAATAGAATCTCGAAAAGTGGTTGTCTCAGAATACTGAAACGAAGAGTATCTTATAAATTCAAGTAAATTTCATTTAACTTAGATTAGTCTTATTTCAATAAAAGGAACTATCACGTATGATTCTAATGAAAATAGGGAATAATAATAAATTGAGTAAATTTGTTAAGGTGCAAGATAACAGAAAAAGAATTCAAATTGTCATATCATAACTAAAACAATGTATTTTATCGAAGGAAAAAATTAAAATTATTATTCGAAATTAATAATTATTTCCAATAATTTTATAATATAATTATATTCTTTCCACTAGCAGCAATTTCAAGATTCATAATAAAACTGAAATTTCAAGTGGTATGAATGGCTTTAAGTATATCATTAGAACAGAAACTGAATGCAACAAAATTAAACCTTTGCATTGCAAACTTAATGTACTAACATGAGTTATTTTCTCTTTCGAATAACGGCGCACAATTCAAGGAAGGATTGTTGAAGTTATCTCTCAGATAGGAGAAACTGATATCTGTCCTAGATAGGAGCAAGTAAGCAAAACTATCAGTTTATTCATAGAGAGATGCCAAAAGTACCTGAATGATAAAGAAAATGAAAAAAATATTTAAAAAAACATTTAATTTAGGTTATGTGTGAATAGGTATTGAAGGGAGCAAAACATGGAATTCCCTATAAACAAACCGATAGTTAGTTTCACATTAGATAGAAGGCAGAATTCTTATAGATGCGATGTAGGAGCCAACTTCACGTACATCTGGACCATAGAAAACGCATCTAATTTAAATTTAGAAAAATTACTAATCAGTCCTGTGTTCACTGTGAAACCGATGGAGATGACTCAGTGGTGTATTGGATTCAAAATCTGTGGCAAAAACATACATTACTATGCTTACAGGAAGGAAGACAGTGACCGGAACGCATTTTCATACATAACGATTTTTCATTCCTTGATCAGAATGGAGTACCTTTAATAACCAAAGCAGGTGCAGGATTATTTATAAGAGGTGGTTACGGCGAATTTTCCGAATTCGTAGAAAAAGATGAGGTTTTCTCTAGCAGGAAAGAAGAATTTTTACCAAACGATGTCCTCACAATCCGATGCCGTATGTGGAAGGAATTAACTAAAACACCGAGGCACGTTGTATGTTACGCTTGTACTCATTTTGGAATGGATCGCCACCGTTTCATTTGGACCGTAAATGATTTCAGTTCACTTCCCCTGGGACATAAAATTACACGAGTGCTGAAATCAGCCTCAGAAGAATCTCCTGATCATTCTCTGATTTTTTATTTAACAGAAAACAGCAAGGGCGAAGTATATACATATGTTGACTTTGATATTGGAGCATTGGGTATAAACAATGCTGTAAAAGGTGAAATAGCCCTCTTAAATGCTGATGGTACAGTAGTCCATCGCAAAAATATCATAAAATTTATAGATAAAAGATTTATAGATAAAGATATTTTGTGCGCATTCTTCTTTGCGAAACAAAAGATGCTAATCGACAAAGCTGCTCTCTTACCTAAAGATATGCTCTCGTTACGAATTCGAAATATGCTATGGACCTCTATGGAGTCGAATAGAAAATTATGCAGAATCCGAAACTTCTGTAGCGAGTGATTCAGACAGATATGAAAGACAAGATTGCTAAAGAGTCTGCTACTCTCAGTTGCCCATTCAAGGAAAATGTTCACGCATTTTACGAAGATGGGACTTTAAGTGATATTAGCCTTAGAGCTGATTCTAAAACATTTCCAGCTCATAAAGTCATTCTGAGTAGTCGCTCTCCTGTCTTCAAGGCAATGTTTACCAACGACATGCGAGAGACGGCCAGCAAGTGCATCGACATGACTGATGTGGATGCCACCTCCTTGCGGCATCTGTTGTCATACATCTACATTCTACACGAACAAGATGCCGGAAATTAAGTGGGAAGAAACTGTAGATTTTTTTAGAGCTGCTGATAAATACGAATTGTTGGAATTGAAAAAGCAGTGCTCAGCTATCTTAAAGTCAAACATATCCAGAACAAACATTTGCATTCTTCTCTCCCTCGCAGATATGCACAATGAAGAAGAACTTTACAAAGCAGTGCTCACTTTTGTGTCAAGGTATTTGGATATATTTAAGTCTGAAACATGGAAAACATTTAAAAAGGAGAACCCCGAATTAGCAATGGAAGCGATGGAACGAATAATTTATATTAAGAACTCTAACTAAGAAATATGATGTACAAATATTTAATTCTTCATATATTGTATCTATATATCTAGGCATTGTAGACATTGAACCTACATGTGCACTAAAATGATTGAAAAATGTCATTATTATAATAAATTTATCGCTAACTCTATTGAATTTTTATTTTCATTGTTATTACTTTTAAACTCTATCATAATAATAATATGCAGTGGTGTATTCTCCTATGTAGAAAAGACTTTTCCATATTCAATGAGATTTTATACATATATTTAATATTATATACTATGACTTATTTATAAACTTTTACTATATGAAAACTTACTAATTTTTTTAAATTATATTTGTGTTTGATGTTAACCTTCTATGCTATAAGGGTCTTTAGCAAATTCTCACAAAATAGGAATTCTAATAAAAAATTTCTTAGAAATTTAAATTTAACGCAAAAGAAAAATTAATATTAACTGTTTTGTTAATATTAAGTGCTTAAAATTTCTTTCAAAATACTTGTTGTAGATTCAAATTGTATAAAATTTTAAAGAAAGGTTTTGCCTCCAGCAAAAAAAATTAAGAGTAATGTTATATATTGTTTAATTTTGTATGATAGTCATTACATAAATTGCGTGGATGTTGAAAAGTACACACAAAAATCTAAAAGTCAAGCATTTTTTGTAAATTTGGATTTATATATTATTAGATCCAATAACTTTAATGATTTAAAAATATTAATAACAACATTCAATTATAATAATTATGAAATGCATTTTGTTATGGAAATAAAATTAATATTTTAAAAACTATAAGCTATGCTATTGAAATTATGCTTACGTTTGAGTTTTTCAACAATAGATTAGCACTAGTTTCAAAATTCTGTTGCAAAAATCCAATGTTATTAGTAAAAATTCAGAAATTTTACTTTTCGCAATGACCTGATTAGAAAGGTAGTCAATAATAACGGAATTAATGTGTTTATTTAAATTAAAATGTTAAATCTCAAATATGTAGCAGCTACGTCAAAATTTGAATAAGTCATACGACTATTTAATAATGTCTATATGAAAATGTATCATAGAAAATATTTGAGAGAACATTGGGGAATAATTCCAATATATATTCATTTCTTGCTATAAGGGGGAAGAGTTATTGTTACAAAATTTCTGTAATTAAATGAAAATTCATTTTAAAATAGTGCCTTTTGATAAATTTGTTTTTAATAATTTTCATCAGATCTTTTCTATTAAAATATAATTCTTCCTAAACAAGTTTTTTTTATAAGAAAATGTATTGGATTTTTATCTGTATTTCACGGTTAATTTCTGAAATTAAAAAAAATGATTTCACAGAAACTTACACCAAAACTTAATCTTTTTTCCCTTAAAATTCTCTTTCAAATGAATTTTCAAGACAAAATCAGCTATGAAAGGTACTTTTCTTTCTTTCTTAAACTAGATATCATTATACCCTTTAACGTATAAATAATCTGAATTTTGAAAGTGCCATTTATTGTATTTTTACATATATATTTTTATTAGTGCAATTTTTTTTTTCATTTATGTTTTCTTTCTCGGTTTTTTTTGGTGGTCGAAAGCCTTTTTCTTTTCTGAAAGAAATGTAATTGAAGTAAGATGTATGCTCGGATAAAGTTAAGAGGTAAACAAACATATAGATGCTTCTAGAACTGTGATATCTAGTATTTGTAACCCTTCCCATAGCATTGATAAACGTACACTCTTAAAGGAAAATTTGGTATCGAAAAGTTTTCTTGAACTTTAAAACAAAACGGAATGAAAGCTATTATTGGTCAGATGAATTAGATAAAAGAAATTGAAAATATGAAAAATATTGGAGTAAGTCTTAAAGTGTCGCAATGACGTTAAAATTTCATTAAAACACACCTTTTGGAACTTTTTATAAAAAAAATTTGCATGTGACAAGTATGAAATAAAATGTTTTAAATAAACGTTATATAATATAAATAGAAATTATGCATTATAATATAAATAGAAATTATGAAAACAGTTTTACTATTGTATTTCCATGGTATGCATATAAAGTTTTCATCTATAGCTTCCATTAATTGGAACATCAGATAGAGCTGCTACAGGTATATGTAGTGCTAAAGAACATCCACCAAATTGAGATAATGGCAAAAGGAATGGAAAGAAGACGAAACAGGCCGGTCCGTATTCAAAATAATACCAAGTTTCTATTCGACCAACTGGAACAGAGCTGATGTCCTTTTTTTTTTCATTGGACACGGCTCATTCCAAACTACCTATATAGATACCATATGACCAACTCTCCTTGCTATAGCTGTAAGGAGATAGGATCGACAATTCACTATGTCACTGAATGCTTACTGACTCTCTCATGACACATGAGAAAGTTAGAAGGGACTCTCGGAGAAGAATGGTACTGAAGAGTTGCATCAAATACCCTTTCACGCGGCAAGATCCACTCCATAGTAAAATATAGTAATAAAAAATAAGACTTCTTCAAAACTACACAGTAACTGAGACCAAATGCCACTAGTCAAAACCACTTAAACTATTCATTTTATTCTACTAACAAGTCACTACAGAACTTTAAAGATGGATGTAATTTCACAAACAATTGCAAATACACTCTTCTGTACAAGGAGAAGAGAAATAATTTGAAATGATTCCTTGTTTTTGGGAAAAAAACCTATTTTATAACCTATAGGTTTTTTAAAAATACCTATTAAAGTGGTTTAAACTACTATAAGAAGAAGGAATAGAACGATGCCTGCTGAAGGGACCTAACAACTAGGAGCCATACAATATGAAAAGAGATTTAAGCAAGACAGCACCACCCTCCGCAACCAAAAAAGAGGAAGCAACTATGAACTTTAGGCATTCCCATCCTAAATACTTAGCTTAGTCCTAAACGAACCCTATATGCTAATCACTGTTGGGGAAAATGACCACCCTTAATACCATGTCCAAGAAGTAACACAAAAACTAATTCACTTTCATTAGCGGTTACATGGAAATTAATTTTTCTTAAATTTATTACCATATGATGCCATTAATATGCATTTGAAATGTAATATAATTAATCGATCAATTGGTAGTTACTATTAAAATCATGCAGACTTTGTAAAGAATTTGACCTGGTATTTGCCAGAACGGCCGATAGATGTCAGCACAACATTGATTTAAATTAAAAATGTATTTGACTTTCCAGCAGTACATTTGCAGAGTCGCCCTTCAGCGAAAGTTGACGCGATGTTGTGTTGTATTGCATTGAAGGTAAAAGGCATTGATGCCAGGTGATGGTGTTATGAAGTAAAATGAATGTGTCTGGTGAATTAAAATGATGATCCTGGGAGTTGTTTACATACTTGTGAAGGTTTTTTGTCAGACTGTGATGTTTGTAAATAAATAATTTTAAAAAGACAAATTTGAGGTGATCATTTGGCTGTTTATTGTTGACATTACAACAACCAGAATAAATGAGTATACGAAACTTTGCCGGCGTCCTGGCGTAGGGGTAGCGTGTCTTCCCCGTGATCTGGGCATCCCGGGTTTGAGTCCCGGTTCAGGCATGGTTGTTATTCTGTGTTCGATCTGTGAGTAATGTGAATGTGACTCCCTATAAAAAGACTTTGTGCGAGCGAATGTGAAGTATAAAAGTGGCTAAATCGTACTCTTGGCCATAGTTGGTGCTACTGAATAAACAAGGGACGCTACTTTAGGCTTAAATCACTGGCAGTTTCCTGTCAGCAGGCTTGTAAAGTGCCATACATAACATCAACATATGAAATTTTCAAAACATTAGGCCAAAACAAAAAGCCACTAAAAACTCCATTTTTAAAAGCAAATAGCAAGTCCAGTTAACGAAACGTGTAAAATTACCTTTTAAAATTTCAGCTGCTCAAATTAGCTTAATAAAATTTTTTAAACAAAAATAATTACAGAAGATATTCCTGATTTTGAAAACATTATTGCCACTCTCTTATTTAATCTTTATAATTGAACAAATGGATGTTTTATAAAATACTAATACTCAAATTTACTAAAATATTAAATATCCATTGAGTCATTTAAGCAATACTTTTTATAAGATCGATACCTTAATCCGATATGAAACATATTATCATTTGAGCTAAAGGAACGTCTGCATCATATTGCTTCCTTTCATTCCCTCTAGTTTCATTCAAGTAAATAAGTAAAATAGAAAGGAAGTTTATTGAAAGCGTCTTTTCTTTCTAAAATAGTTCAAGAAAGTTTTCTATCCTTTAACTGCAAGATGCATCAAAAAGAAGACAAACGAGCAGTTAAAGTGCATTAAGTGTTTAAGTGAACCCTTAGGACGCATTTTCTCAAGTTATGAAATTAATCTAAACTTTTTACTGCGTGTCAAATTTCTCAAGTTCTGACTTTAACTAGTTAAAAAACTTTCCGTTTTAATTAAAACTAAGGCAGAAAAAAGTTGAAAAATTGGTGAAGTAGATTTATGTTTTTATGGCATTTATAACTCGGTCAAAATGCTTAACTTGATATAATTAATAAAAGAATTCATTTATAAACAGATTATACAATAAAATACAAAGGTCAATGAATAAAAGGTTTTCTAGGAAAAATATTATTGTAATATATAATTAAATATAAAAATTATTATAAAATACAGAAAAGGAAGTAAATCTTTTTTTTTTTAAAAAAAAAGTTCATTCTTGCCTTGCTTAAGAATGGAAATCACTAAATATTAGCCCCAAAATAATTACTGCTGATGTTGAAAATAATCTGAATTTCGTGACAATGTTTAAGTTTTGTTATTTATCTGAATCAAAAACTACATAATATATGTTTGAAGCTTTATTAATTTTCCATAGTTAAATCTGAATTACAGGTGATGTTTTTAGAATAGCTATGGCAGATTTTGCATTTCTTGTAACTATATTTTTAACAACTTGTGAAATTTATGCATTTATTTTTTGAATTCATTTTTATTAAATTAACGTGAAGTGCTCAAATGACAAATCGTATAAAGGTCAGGAAATTATGTGTTTCCTTAATGTTTTTCTTCCTTCATTTAATATAAATGCTATGCATAGTTATTATTTCTATAAATTTTAACAAATACATTATTCTTGTTTTGTCAGAATCTTCACCTTAATTGAAATTTATTACACGACACCATTATTGTTCGTAGAGCTACAACTATCATTGTTTAATTTATAGACGTTTCTTTCAGAAGGCAGCAACTATTTTTTTTTTTTTGAAAAAAAAAGTAAATTCTTGTTTTAAGAATGAAAGTTAATAAAAATGCGCCTAAAATAATTATTGTTAATGGAGGAAATAATCTAGAATTCGTGACAGTTCTCAAGTTTGGTTATTTTTCTTAATCAAAAACTATATTATCGAGGTTTGTAACTTTATTTCTTTTTCATATTTAAATATGAATTGCAGGCGTAATTTTTAGAATAGTTGTGGCATATTTATTTGCCATGAACTATGATAATCCTTCTTCATTGAAATAACTCCATCCTATCATTTTCAAACATATATGAAAAATGTAATTCTAGGGACCATAATTTAATTTTCTTGATAAATTTGTTATAAAATTGAGCATATTTTTGAAAAAAAATTATCAGAAAATATATAACGTAACATTTATTAACTAATCAAGAGTCATAAAAATCAATCTAGCATTAATTAAAAGTTTATTTCATTACTAGCTACTGACATTTTACTGCTCATTATCGAAAGTACAATTCAATAATTATCTATTCTTTTTTGTTTATAATGAAATTTCTATTAATTCATTAAAAAAATTCTTTTGTTCAGAAAAAAATTTAACTATTTAAAGATTGCTTTTCTGTTGAAAAGAAGTTTTTGTTATTAAAAGAAATTATTTTGTAATTCCTATTGGTAAAAAATAAAACCCCAAAATTATGTGTTTTACAGAAAAATCGTGACGTTTAAAATACGTTTCCTTTGTTAGCAATTGGCATCTCTACGAAAGTAATATCGCAAGTTGTTTTACAAAATTTTCAAGTGTGAGAAAGAAAACAAATACGTTTTTTTATAAAGGAATTTTTTTGTGAATATGAAGTTTTATTCTCCAAATATTCCCTTAATTCTCTAAGGCAGAAGAATTTTGAAATTTGGTTCTGTTATTGAATTTGATGTCATCGTTTACTCTTTTAATTTTAGCGCTTTAAATTATTAATTAATGTGCTAATTTTGTTAAAGAGTGGTTTTGAAGGGGCGATCTAAAATTTATTTCAAGAAATATTATAGTTTTATTTCACAATAGTTTTTATTCTGAAATTGATTTTTTTTTGGCACAAGAGCTATGGTATTAACTATGTTGTGTCAAATTGTGTTTATTTTAAAATTAGAAAATATAATTTCAGCTATAAAATGAGATGTAAAAATATTCGAAAACGATGAAGAACACTTAAATATGGGGATAAAAACTACTGATTTAAAAAAAACATATTAGCAGGCGATGTTTCATCAAGAAAATGAGGAACTGTTAAAATGATATAAACGTTGAGTATTAAAACTTGGATATTCCCTGAGAACATGGTAAACAGATAAGATGCAGTTGCATTGAGAGCACATTGATGCCTCTTCCCCCAAAAAGTAGAAGGCGATAAGTGAATCTAGTAAGATCTATGTGCAAACGTATTAATACAGTATCTCTTTTCAATTTGGAAGGCATGGCCAAAGTTCAACACGAGGTATAACACTATGAAGCTTGTTTTCTGTTAACAGATCCCATTGCATCTCCCATTTTGAGAGGTAGAGCAAAGTTATTCGTCTTTTCAAATCATTCACAGGGATACTATTGGCTGTAGTAGTACCCGATTTGGCGGTACTTTCAGCCATCTGGTTGAGAAGGCACCCAACATAGTAAAATAGTAAATCCACAAGAGGAAATTCTATTGAAAAGGTTTAAAATCTTAAAAACTAAAGGATGATTTCTAGAATGAAGATGGGATGATTTTAGACTGCAAAACTCTTAATGATTCGGTATAAATTATATATTTCTCTTATGGACTCTCAGAGATTTTTTCAGGCCAAATGGTACAACAGTTATATCCGCTGTGAAAATTGAACAGTTAGGATTAATTTTAAATAAAAAGACTGCATTTGGGAAAATAACAGCAAATGATGCAGTATCAGATGTTTTTGATCCCTTTGTGTATATTGCAATATAATCATTATGTTCATAAAAAATTTGTCTATGAACAGAGTCTGAAGAGTCAGATTTGGTAAACCAAATGGAGTTAGGTACTCCATATTAGAATTATCCTTAGAGAAAAAATTGTCCAGCTGGGGTGTTGCATACAGGTAAAATAGGTTGGGTTAGGTTAGGTTTGTTTTATGGCACAAAATCCACATTTGGATACTCTGCTCCAAACACAGGATTTGATGAAGTTTAAAAATATTTCAAAGAATTCCAAAGCTAAAAACAACTTAGAAATAAAGCAAAAATCTCAAATGAGCTTATTGATGCCATTGTCGTGTAAAAAGTTGGCAGGTGGATTATCACCCAACATGTCTTTTAACTGAGTTTTATTATTGTCAAAGCGGTTTCATCTACAGCAGGTAAAGTAGACTAAGGATTTTGAGAATTTGCCATGATTTCTTCTAAAGCATATAGGTGTAAAAAATGTTCGTGCTTTCTGTATTCGAGTTAACAATGGGCGGAATTTAAAATTATGAAAAGGATGTTGTGCATGATTCTGTTGTAAAATAATAGTGCAGTGATAGCATTTGTCATCTAAAATGAATAGAAGTCTCGACCAATCAACATACAGGCTCTGAACTGGAGAGGTTCTAAAGGCTCCTGAGCAAGTCTGAAATTTATAAGACTATCAGCAGGATATTGTAAGAATTAAAAAATTTTGGGTTATCTGCAGTAAATGCTGTTAAATGTAGGAAATAATATATTTTTAAATTGAAAATCGGGCATATTTTTATTGTGAAACAGGCAAAAATTAATGAGATTTTATTTTGATATTTTTTGAAAAAGTGAAATGTATTATGATGCTGGATAAAATATAATTTACACAGGTGTTATACTACTCGTATTACTCTAATTGAAAATTGCCCTAGATTTAAGTATAGCATTTTCAATTCTATATATAAAACATTAATTCAACATTATTTCAAAATCCTATTTTTACGGTATAACTAAAGTACTGAGGAATCGATTTAAATTTTCAAATACTTTTTCGCACAGTCCAAGTAATACGCTATTTTATATAATATTGAAATTCAATATTGAATTATATATATAATACTGAATATAAGTTATACAATATTGAAACAGAGTACAATATAATGTTCTTATTTAACTTCTGAATATTGTGATCCAATATTGAGTACTCTGAAATCTATAAAATGGTTTCGAATTGTATAATCGTATCTAGCTGAAATGTATCTCAACATTTATAAGGAATTACGATTTTACAATAATAACTTAAACATACCAAGCTACAGTGAGCATGATTATCAACTAATTGTAGTTAAAGGTACATAATTTTGTGCATACATATAAGGATCCCATTATTTTTCTTTTCATTTTCTCCATCTACAGTTTAAAGAATTGATCCTTCCTAATAGGGAACAAATTTAGAATAGCAGATAACTATAGCTTCTATTTAAGTCGATTATATTCATTAGAGAATTTCGAAGCAGGATTTCAACATATGGCTGAGTTGTGCGATTAATATAACTTTGTAATTCATCCAAGGATGGATGAATCTAGTGAAGCCACAGCCTAAATGAATTATTTTTAATAAGTCTCTTATCGACAAATAAATTGAAAATTGACGAATCTCAATAAGCTTGGCCTTAAGACAGTTTTTAAAAAACGAAATTCATCTATTGTTAATGAATAAGTAAATAATTTCGTGTAAGATTATGTTTTAATCTAATATTAATAAAGCTTTTTTGGTTATTGTAAACAAGGACAATATTGCATTTATACTTAGTTTTCAGTTTGTTAAAAGTAACGAGGAAAATTATTTTATTTAAAGTTATTAAAAAGATAATTGGTTAAATTAAAATTGGAATAAGACAATTGGTTCAGATAAGGATGGAAGCAAGAAACGAGATACTAAAGGGAAGACTATTTGGATTTTATCGGCACAAGAGCCTTGGTATTGACTATGCTGCGCCAAATTGTATTTGTTTTAGGATTAAAATATATAATTTCAGCTACAAAAAACAATGTAAAAACCTTTGAAAAAGATAAAGAATACTTAGATATGGAGATAAAAAACAAAGTGATTTCTAAATACAAAAAAAAAAATTAGCATGTGCTGTTTTATCAAACAAATGAGAAAATATGATTCTGTTAAAATGATATAAATGTTGAGAACTAAAATTTGGTCATTCACTAAGAATATGGTAAACGGACATGATGCAACTGCAATGCAAGCACATTGGTGCCTTTTCTCCACAAAGTAGATGGAGATGGGTAATTCTAATGAAACCTATACCCAAACCGGTTAAGATAGTGCCTGTTTTTCTAACTGGAAGACATGGTCATGGCTCAACAGTATGAATTTTGTTTTCTTTGAACAGATCATAATGCATCTGTCATTTTGAGAGGTAGAACAAAGTTATGTGTATATATTTTTTAAACCACTCACTGATAAAGTTAGTTTAAACTTTTCAGAAATAATTACCTTAACAACTTTAGCTTTTAATGATTAATAACAGATGAAATAAAATATTTCCAAGATAATAATAAACACATATTTATAAAACTTTAAAATATTTTCAGAACAAATTAATTTTTAGGACTTTTTTTCAGGTTTTTCATAGGTACATTTTTTAATCTTCTCATTAAATGAATCATTGAATGAGGCTCATATAATAATTCTGGTTAATGATTAGGACAAACTTGAACAAAGTTGTAGAAATTACTTGTTTAAGTGAACAAATTCACTAGGAGTATTTTTTTGGGTTTGCAAGAAAGTAGTGGGCAGCTTAAGATAATTTAGGGGTAAGTCTGACTTTGATTGTTTTTTCCAATATTATGTTTATGTTATTTATAATATGTACTTCAGATTCATTCGCTTCCAAAAGTTCAAATCAAATTTGGTGAAAGATCATTCGACATGTTTTTCTAAAAATTATTAGTAAAGAATCAAAGAAAAAAAATCGCTTTTTTGTTCTGCATATTGATTAACTGGAGTATGACTTTCAATGTGAAATATTTCGAGAGAACAAACATATCGTTAACACTTCCAAAGAAAAGTCAAAAACCTCTGATTTTGGAAAATTGATGGAAGATGAAACTTTTTTCCTTTGCATTTCAAATGAAAGAAAGTCAGACAATCCGTTTTGACAGAAAAGTTATTTTTAAATACCAAATTTCTACCGTTTGGGAAAAAATTAAGCAATTTTATTATTATTAACTTAAGTTTTTTAAATATTTTTTTCGAACTTCAAAGAAAATAATTATTGCTTTGTTTCAATTTTTCCAACAAATTCAACAAAAAACAATAAAGAAAGATGATAAGCTGTTTGGAGAAAGAATAATGTGGAGCTTCCATCTCTTGCTATAGCAATTGAGAGGGATTTTATTTGTTAAAACTTTTCGCCCCAAAATCGAATTCTTAAGATTCTTCCGAAAATAAAGCAGGAAAATAAGAAGGTAAGTAATTTCCAGGAATTTGCGATTGACTGATTTCTACTTAAAGTTTTATAGCCACTTTTTATTAGATGTAGAAACCTTCCAGCTGCTTTAATAAGAATAACAGGAGTTCATGCAGTTCAAGTTTCAATTCCAAATCATGTTTATTTTCCACGTAAGGAGAATGGACGCAATCAGGGGAAACTAATGTAGGATAAATATAAAATCATCTGCTGGGGCTATAACTACTTACGAAATCTCCATTTTTTTATTTTTTCCCTTTTATAAGAAGAGCCCTCAGGGTGAATTCTTACGCAACTCGTTTTGCTGAATTCAATTTATGAGAGGCTTGGGATGAAAGAAAGAGACAGATTTCAAGAACATTTTTTTTCTGAAATGGAGGTTGAAAATTATTTGTAAATGCACTTTGCACATGTCTTTTCAGAAGAGAATTGCAGACCTAGTGGTTCAAGAAAAGTGCGAGAGGAAGTTCACTATGAAAATTTGCATTCCTAACCAAAATTCAATCTTAATCAACAAAAATCCATTTCTTGATTTAGCTTATATTCTTCACTTATTTATTCAAAACGAGTTGTTATATAATCCTCATAATCCCTAAATGACTTGAATAATCCATAGGTAGGTTAGTCGCGGTTTAATGGCTCTGGCAAGTAAAAGCTATACTGCGCCAGACTTATGGTTATTTAGTCAAATAAAGAGCCATTTAGGATTGAAATGGAAAACGGGATCGCATAAGAAATTTTTAAAAAACAAAAAAGTAATCGATAAAAAAAATAGAAAAAAATCTCAATAGTTTTTCAAAATTTAAGTGGTGAGGATTTCCTGCATTAGAATTCGCATGTTCATTGATGAAGAGTTAAAGACACGAAAATGATAAATCAGAACATTGAATTAAAAGAACTGTTATATTCACTTAATATAAACAGCTGTTAAATTCACTTGGCAACTAGCAGGAAGGAACTTCATCGCTGAATTTAAGACATTTATGTGCAAGGGGTGTTCAAATGAAAAGATACGAAACGTTGTAATCGTTAGCATATTTGCCTATGCAGCTAAGGGAAAGCGTAGCAACATATCTAAAGATGCGATTGGAGTCTCAGGCGTAGATTAGAGCATGTATAGGGGAGAGCAGAGATACCTACAAAGATACTGTCCAAGGTCCGTTAATTATTGAATTCTTCTAACACAGAAGAACCATTAACTCCGATGTGTACTGTGACACACTTTGAAAACTACGCATTTCCATCAAGAACAAAAGACTGGGACTACTCACTAAGGGCGTGATGATACTCCATGGCCTCCACACGTCTCCAGCGTCACACACGAAGAACAGGCCAAGTTCAAGTGGGTTTGGTTTGGTTTGAAGTTTAATGCCACAAGAACCTAAATGAAGATTAAGTTTATTTCTGATTCAAAATTTTATTAAAACTGTTTCTAGAAAAGTATTTCCGTAACAAAACTATGATAAATTACAAATGTCAAAACGAAGCCGAAAAAGTGAGTTCAGATTAAGGAAGAAAATCCTATAGATTTTAAATAGGCAAAAAGATTCTTATGTGGATTTTTGCCAAGCAACAAGGACAAAGTTACTGTTAAGAGTTTGAAGTAAAATAACCGTTGTGCGTTAAAATATGAACATTCAGTAAGGATATATTGTTATCCCAGAATAACAGTGTGGGCATATCGGCAATTGATCATTTAATAATAGATGTCTGTGTGTAATTCTAGTGTGACCGATTCTCAGGCGAGTTAAAACGATGTCATGTTTTCTATAATTTAAAGAGGGTCAATTTTCTATGACAGGTTTACAAGTATGAAGTTTGTTAGAGTTTCCGAACCCCACTGAGTTTGCCAGTTTACGTACAGATAGCTTTTAGCCTGTTTTTTCAAATCGCATGCAGGTATGGGCGTTTTTAAGAAACGGGTTGCTGATTTGGCACTTTTATCAGCCTTCTCATTGCCACATATTCCCACATGAGATGGTATCCAGCAGAATAGAACTGTAGAGCCGCGAGAGCTAATCTTATGAAATAAGTCTAAAATCTTTAAAATGTTTGGATGAGTACGATTCTGGGAAAATTTTAAAGACTGTAAAACACTTAAAGAATCACTGTAAATAATAAAACTTCCATTAGGTCTATTTAAAATTTCTAATAAAGCATGTAAAACTGCAGTGGTCTTAGCAGTAAATATGGAACAACACGAAGGAAGTTGAAAACAAAATTTTATCTGAAAAAACCACAGCGAATGAGGCATTGGTTGATGTCTTAGAACCATCGATGTAAACAGGAATGAAAGACTGATAATGAGACCTATGTTCAAGGAATAATTTTTGATAAACAATACCTGTAGTGTCCGATTTGCTGAAGTTTTCAAAATGATTAAGAAAAAAAAAAGTTAGTTGTTAAATAGTTGTGGGGATAATACTAGATGGTTCATATTTAGTTCTAATTAAATAGGGCTCATCCTGGTGTGAAATTTAGGTTCAAAATTCTTTCTAGGTTCTTGCAAACGAAGCAGGAAAGGTCAAAGTTTAAACTCGAAATATGGATGACTTAGATGAGATTGTATTCTAAAATAATGTAAAGAAAGCACTTTTCTTCTGATGTGTAAATCTGGTTCATAACATTCAACATATAAACTTTTAACTGGAGCGGTGCGGAAAGCTCCAGAGCATTTCACAAGTGTAAGGTATAATTTGCAGAAAAATCAGCAATTCAAGCCCTTGTTTTTATGGCATATGGAATTGCAAAAAACTGGAAGTAGGTTTAATATAATATTTTAAACTTATAATTTCATATACTTCATTTGAGATGCAAATAAGTATCTCACTCTAATTCAAATGATACATTTTTGTAAGAATAGCATCCAATCAAAGTATGTTACAAATCAAAAATGTTATTGACAACTGAAAATAAATTTCTTTAAATTTTAGGTATTAGGTTAATTTTTAACTTCCCTTTCGGAGGATTTTCTTTTTAAAAACTGGTACGACACACAATTGAAACCTTACAGACATGCGGATTGGAAGCAGTTTCTACGTGATCGTTAGGAATTACTAGTGTCTTTTAGCACCCTTCTTTCTTGAATTTTTTATGACATGATTACTATTTTAACTTTTTTTTTATCAAACTTTATTGTTATAGAAAGAATACATATGTTAGTACCCTTCAATATCTTCCTGGTTTTGTGTTATTTTACTGCTGTGTTAGAATTATATTTTACTTGAAAATTCCAAGTCCTAATAATAGAGAGTTTGATGATTTGAATGTTACTACAGATGCACTCCTCTTTTGGCACAACTCTAGAAATTTTTTAGCTATGTTTGATCCTCCACCTCTTGAAATCACTGCCAAACAACTGAAAGAACCATAGGATATGTTTTGTTGACACTTTAGCTGGAATTGAGCATCGAACATGCTATGCTTCATGGAAACATATAAAAAAATTGTACGAGTTGATTCTAAAAGTGTAAGTGAAATGGTAATTTTATATTCTATTTATAAATCAATAAAATAGTTTATACTGTGGACATTTACTTTTATTGTAATTATGTTTTTATGATATAGAAATTTTCTGTCTGTAGGAAGTTTACAAAAAGAAACATATTGAAGTGTGTGGATTAAAGAAAATGAATGTCAAACTGACAGCTTAGCTAGAGATAGCCATAATATAATACTTTTCTCTCATTATTAATTCCAACATACCTGTTCAAAAATTTTTTACATTTCTATGCTTCTACTTAAGCATTTACGGATAAACCTACCATACTTATTATATACAGTAAACATTTCCAAAATATCTGATAAAAAGTTTCGCTTTATATTCAGTTTTATTTACAAAAAATGATTTATTTATAAGCTTAAATGGATAAAAAAAATTCAGTCACCTTTTAGATTTATTTCTGCTTCTTTGATTCACATTCATTCGGAATTTCAACTTTTATTAAACTGCTGCCTTATTCACAATAATGTATAATATGCTAAAGTTTTTTTTTTAAAAAAAGTTGCTTGAATTATTTTCTATAACATTTGTTTTATTTTTTTAGGTACTTAGTCACTGTTGCAGTTGCTTAACAGGTTGCATCTAATAATAATGAGAACAAAGGAATAGGAACAGCAGCATTCTTTTGGAAGATTGACAAACTATTTGATTCTGTTAATTCAAGAACATTGTATCATGAAAAGAAAGAATTATTAGCATTAACAAAGGACAATTTCCCTATTTAATTCTGGAAAGAAATGATAGAGTGGATTGCAACATGGCATTTTAGATTAAGAAAAAGCAATAGGATTGTTGTAACGTGTAAAAACAGTTGTATTTTGACATTAAATGCTTTCATTGGAATTTTGGAATATTTATACACTAGTAGAATTTATACTTACCAATAGATTTAATCAAGAAGCTTTAGAGAATACATTTTCTTCTGTTAGATGACGTGGAGGCTTCTGAGACAATCTCAGATGTTTATGAATTTAGACATACTATTCACAAAGTAATAATTTTTAATTTTTTTAAAACAGTCAGCAAATGAAAACTGTGATGATGCTTCTACTTTAATCGATTTTGCCTCTTTAAGCAAGAAAGAATTGAGTGAGGTAACAAATGAAAATTCTGAGGACTTCGATGAAGAAAAGACACAATATGACACGGATAACTAAATATAGCGGAGAAAAAAGTTTTATCGTATATATCAGGTTTTTTAACAAAAAAGTTTTTGTCTTCTCATGAATTCCCAACATTAAATGCAGATAATTACGAGAAAATGAAAAAAAAATTAGGTAATCATTCAACTTTTTTGTATTTTAAAGAATATGATATGTGTAAATCAGGATTAAAATGACCAACTGAATGTTTATTACGATAATTTTCTAAATTACATTTATGTTTTTATGATGATTAAATAAATAAAAAAATGAATGATGAAATGACAACCCACTATTCTAAAAAAGTTTTAAATGTTTAGTTTTAATTTTATTTTTAAAAATTAAGTAGTAATAATTATGCCGGTTCGTTGTTTTGAGTTTTACACTTTTTAAAATTTACTCTGACGTCATAGGCATATCATCAGGCGAATGAATTGGAAAGGAAAAAGATAATGTCCCTAAAACAGGGGTTGGCAACCTGTGGCTAGCGAGCCACATGCGGCTTTTTTTAATGTAAACTGAGTGAGTATGGTGGAAATTGAGTGAGTATGGTGGTATAAAACAGTTCGACAAACCCATTTGTCAATGGTTACAAGACCTAAAATATGCTCCAGCAAAAGTCGTGTGGTAGGCCAAGAGTGTCTGAAGAGAATGCCAATAAAATCCGTATTTCATGTCTAAGAAGTCCGAAAAAATCTTTGAGATGATGCAGTCTTCAGTTGGAGATATCCAAATTAATTGTTCATAAGGTAGTTCACAAAAAGGTTCCGGCTAACAATGTACAACTTGTATATGAAATCAAACCTACAGACAAAAACAAATAATTAGAGTTTTCTATTACTATGCTAGACATGATAGATACTAATAACGATTTTTTAAAACATCTGATTTTTACTGATGAGATCACTTTTTATGTAAGCGGTACAGTGAATCAACACAATTTTAGTATTTGAGATTCACAGTTGCCTTATGAGTTTGTGGAACATCAACGTTATTAAATGGAAGTTAATTTTGGTGTGGCCATGGGCATAAGTAAACTATAGGTTCTTCCATTTTTGTAGAAAGTTCCATAAATACGATGTCTAATGTGAAATGTTAGAAGAGTATGTTTTCCTTCAATTGATTGATATTGAGGTGGAGAAGGGTCTAGTCTAATTTCAATAAGATGGAGCACCTCCTCACTTTAGTTTGTATGAACGAGAAGCAATGGATGCTCGATTCAGCAACAAGTAGATTGGAAAAGCAGGACCCATTTCTTAGCATCCAAGGAGTCCAGATCAGACTTCATTATATTTTTCATCTGGAGTCAGGCCAAGAATCTCGTTTATGCCAAGAAAATTCAAGATGTAAATCATCTCAGGCAAAAGAAAATAACGTGTGTGAAAACATCACTCCAGATATGTCGGCCAAGCCAAGAGAAGCGGTTGAATACCTTTTGAATATGGGCTGCGCCTTAAACGGGGCACATATTGAAATCTACTAAAAGGTAAAACTCGATAAATTAATCTTTAATACATGTAGCATGACGTGTCTTTCCCGGCTATACACAGATGGCGCTGCCTTAGTACGAGCGCGGACGCACTATAAAAACCCAGTCACTTGAAGCTCAGACAAGCTTGGCGATTGACGTTCAGTTGAAGTGCCGCTGAGAGAAGCTGACAATATGATGCTGTTCAACTATCTCTGTTTTACCACTATTCTTCTTGTAATCGTTTAACCTAAATGTTTGTGTACCTGTCCTGTGTCGTTTTTCTATTAAAATATCTATTGCAAAACCGTGCTGTTATTGGACTATAACCTCATCCTACATACATATATGTAATAATAAATTAATTTTATGACTCAATTAAAGAAATTACATCAAAACTCCGGACTTCTTTTATGGATATATTGTATTTTAATATGATAGGAATTTCCGATAGTTTTAATGAAATATTTAAATGCCGAATTTTCATTTTTTAAAGCAGGAAAAGAAACGACTTTGTTCAATACCTGTAGGAATAAGAATGTGAAGTTCAGCTAAATTAAAAACGTACGGGTATTCTGGTATCATGGAACTTGACTTCATTATGAAGGTAAATATCAATAATAAACATAAAAAATTTACAACAATGAATAATTAATTGACTTTAATGTCTATAAAAATTTGGTGCCTAGAAATCTTTTTTTTAAAGAAATCATGAACAAAATGAAATTGGTGCATAAACTGTTTCATTGAAATAAAATGCAACCAATCTTCCGGCTAACAAACTGACTGACAAAGGCAAGTTATGACACAATTGTGTCATGAATACGGAGAATCAAGTTTTTATCAGAGATGACAAAAAAAATTTCAGTAGGGATCAATTTAGTTTTTCAATAAAAAAAACCTAGATTGAAAAAAATACTGTATTTTAATGTATCATTAAAAAGTAATGAATTTGTATTGATTTATTTACAAAAAAAGATTTCTTTCAAGAAAAATACGAATGAAAATAGTTTTAAGTTGTAGCTTTAAAAAAATCATTAAAAGTCATAAGTTGACTAATTGTATAAATATTTAGTTAAGACCAATTAAATACTTAATAGAGTTATAGAACAAATACAGCGATCGAATTAGTGGTAGTGTCTCATTGTTCAAGAGTGTACCCAACTTCTTAAGAAACGACCCTTAATCCAAGACTTGATGACAAATAATCGCATTAGTAAAGTCGCCATTGACGAATCGAAGAGTGTCAATGGGGCATTTGTAAACAGCATGTTGGCGCTCTGTCTATTAATAGCCACAGAATTTCTAAAATCCATTTAGAGCCGCCCATTAATCACTTTAGGATTCGCTAATGCGAGGTGATAGCAATGGCCGTAGGAGGGAACAGGGCCCGAAATCAATTTCTAGAGTGCCCACTGATTGATGTAGAAAGGGGATAAATGATTAAATGCTTATTTATCTTATTATTATACAATTAGCTGGATAAGGAAATTCGGAATGGAAAAAAAAGGAAAATAAATCGAATGGCAATGTTTTGGAAGTTTAGAAAGCAGTCTCGATGAAATTCGACGAGTTAATTGGTAGGAAAAGAAGATAATATATATATATATATATCTGTATAAAAATATGGATAATTTTGTTCTAAAATTTCTCTCACTGGCGAACTGATTCTGTAACCAATTTTCTCATTTAAACACTCTCAATTTATAATAAAACTAAACTTTAAAGCGTCAAGTTAAATAGTATTACTTCTTTGAATTAATTTATTAAAAAATATAACAGATTAAAGAGTTCTGTACAATACTAATTTAAGGGTAAAAAAATGTTTCCAGGAAAAATTTGAAATTTGGCTATTGATTTGATTTGATTTGATTTGTTTCAGAAATTGAATTATTAATAGTAAAAATATTTTATAAATGTTAAGAATAAATCAATCGCTAAAAGTATCAAGATAAACAAAGAGTAGGTATACGTTTCTTTGGGCTTTTAAATGTCACATGAAAACAAAATACTATTGCATCGGTAATACAGTTTAAGGTATATCGTGAGAAGAAGGCAGTGAAAAACTAAATCTATGTTTTGAGTGTCATTCATATTTTTAACCTAATGATAATTGAATTATCATTAGGTTAAATGGCAAATGAAAATATATACACAGAAAGTTATAGTTTCTGTGTTAAAAAGATAGTAATTGCACATCTTGGTAATATAAAATCTACTCAAAAACTACATTGAAGCGACAAGCGTATAGAGATTACAGCTCGCAAGAAAGTTGAGCAAATAATTAAATTGAAATCTTAAAAGATTTTTAACGTGACTATTATTCTTCATGAAACAAAAGGATATGTTTTGTTATATTTTTTTATTCCCCCAAAATACATGAATCTAAGTGCACTTTCAAGCAATGCAGATTCCTTCAGATGGATCCTGATTTTCTCAGATTACAAATCCATTTTATAGACTATTCGGAGAAAAAAGACAGGGCTTTCCCAGAATAATAATTTTATATATTCTGTATCGTGGCAATACAGAAATCGTGTACCTTGCAATGGATCCCAACCCACGTGGGTATTGAGGGAAACGAGCAGGCCGAAACTTTTGCCAAGAAAGCCAAAACAGGGGATCGCACCCTTCTATCTACAACTGCTCTGGATACTAATGCCGTGACAAGGCAGAGGCTTTGTATCAATCAACATAAATTTTCCCTGATAAGTCTAACTTATAAAAGAAATATCACAACCGCAATTGCAAGACTCAGAACAGGGCACCTAAGATGCATGAGGATCATGTCTGATGGTTCCAAACTCTTCGAAGAATGTAGACATGTACAGACGTTCGGCTGGATTCAGATAATACTTTTAGATGTCTTTCTATTGTTTCAGCTTTCTTAAATATTCGTTGACTGCAACAGGGTTATTCTTTATTCCGATAAATAAGCCAGGGCTGTTCAGCATGCTTTCAGGCCGATCTAATAACTTCTCTCTTTCCATTTCCCTCATTTTTTATTGCTCTTGCCACACGATAACAACATGAATCTGTAACAGCCGAGTATATAAAATTTGCATTTAGGTCTTACATTCCTAATTCTTCCGGGTGCGGATTGGTGCTCAGTATCTCCTATTTCTATCCCGATACATGTTATTACCTCTGTAAGATCCTCTATCTTTCTTAATTAAAAGAGTGGCTTTTCCCTCTACTTCAAAGATAGATTGATGCTTGGTAAGCATTGCATTTGTTTCAATGCATTGGGAAGCAGTAAATTGTTATCCTTCATTATCACATAGATTTGTGTGGACTGGTCTTATGTTCACGATTGCATGTTGATGAGGTTCAGTAAATTCAAACTTTACTAGGTTCCTCATAGAAGTACAACGGCAGTGGTGGCCTGGTGAGGTTGCGGCTTCGGAACCGGAAGGTTTCAGGTTCGAGACTCGAAAGAATATAATGTACATATAATTTTTAAACGTATTTATATGCTTGTGTCCTATAATCAAGATGTAAAGATATTTTAATTCAAATATATATTAATACAAATAATGATTTATTTAGAGAAACATGTCTTCAAATTCAAGTTACTTTTATTGGAAGTGAAACAATTTATTTTAAAATTTAGGAAATCAAATATTTAGAAGGAAATGGGCTATTCCATTTGGTATTTTAATTTTTTTCTTATAAGCAACGAATATAAATACAGCCAAACTCCTTCAATTAGCTTCTATCTTATTTCAATAGATAAGTGAACTTACCAAAATTAGCACAAAATATAAAGGCAATATTAGTTTAGAAGCGAGCGTATACATAGAATTATCAGCTGAATACAATGGTTGATGCGCGTCATATATTTTGCATCTAAAGCTAGATAAAGCCAACATCACAAACTCACTCGATCGTTTGATCAGGGACGTGTTAACTATTGGATTTAGTTAAATCTCCCAAAGCCACAGCCTTTGCATTATCAGTATGATGTTTCAGAATACTGAGTAGGAAACAGACCAGAATCAAATGCATAATAACCAATATTATGCAGATGAAACAAATAGAAAATTGCTACATGAAACATTAAGATCCCAATTAGATTTTTTTGGAGACTATGTATATGATTACTTTTTAATTTAGTTTTATTTTCTGAAAAACATATGATTATTTCCTAAATTCATAGTTAAAGAGAATAAAGGAAAAATACTGCATTATAACATCCAAACACTCACAAAAGTATTGGGACATGAATAGCAGCAAAGCTATTTATTAAACTATTTCTCACTTTAAAGTAAAAGCAAAATGAAGAAGTATTTTTACATTTGGCATACAATTTGCAAGGAAATTTTCATTGGTATTTTAAAATAATTTGATCTCACTTTTAAAATATAATTCAAAGGAAAATAAAAGTCAAAAAAATATCGAGGCACTTATGAGATAATTTCAACAAGCATATCATTCTATAATTTTAAACATAAAAATCCTGTTATCAAATATGGAGTGACAATCAAATAGTTCGGAGTTGTTTGGTAAGTACCGATGTCGGGAACTTGCATTTTATTGAAGATACAATGAATAAATATGTCTATCTTGACATTCACATGAAAAATTCAAAGCAAAGTGTGAGCGATGAAGGAATCTCAAGACATTTCAAACTGTATCTAGATTAATGACACGAAATTTGCAACTGGTATTAACAAGTTATGGATCCTCTATTATTGTCTCAGTGTTATTCTTACACAAAGTACAGATTTTATTCTCATTGGCCATGAGTGGGATTATTTGCATCGAATTTCTAACAAGCAGGATTTAAGAAAACATTGGTAAAGAGTGGCGAAAATCGATGGATCATTTTGTGAAAAATTGGTTCAAGCTATGCCAAATAGATTATGAGAGATCAACAAGATAATAACTTTTAAAAGTTTGCATTATTTTTCTCATTTTATTGGGAAGTGATTTCGTTTGGTTTAAACTTTGGCACCAGAACCAATATGAAGGTTATAACTACCCCAAACAAGTGTATTTCTAATTCAAACTTTAATGAAAAGTTTCCGAAAAAGTACTTCTATTGGAAAAAAGCTGAGAAGTGAACCAATAATTTTTCTGAGCACGTTCTTTTGTCTTGATTTCTTCTATTTTCAATCATAACCATAATTACGTTAATATGTAAGTTTTGTTTGAATTTTGATTTATATATAATAGAATAAAATTCATTACTTTGTTTTGGTGTCACTTGTACTTTTAAAAGTAAAATATTATGATAAATATCCGAGAACTTGTTGTGCGTTCCAATACTTTTTTCGACTGACTGTATATGAATCAGAAGAACTGGTATATGAAACGACTAAAGATTTGAACTGTATGAGGTTTATGTGAAATACAAATTAACTTTTTATACTA
>JAPMOQ010029703.1:1881198-1914537 GCA_026543055.1 Argiope trifasciata | reverse complement strand
TACTTTTCAAATTAAAAATCAATATTTAATAAAAACTTTCATTTCGAAATTTTAAAAGGAATAATGATGATTAGCTATTTAACAATGAAACGGTTTTTTTTTTTGCCATTTAATCGAAAACCCCTCTTATTCGTCATTAAAGAGTTAACCTAGATAAATTAAACATAAGATGTCAATCAATATATAATAATAAAGTCAAATAACCTCCTAACTTTATATTATCTAATCTTATTAGATCCAGAACAAAGATATTAAACTTATCTGGATTTGGATTTTTTGGATTTTATTGGCAAAAGAGCCATAGTGTTGACTATGCTGCGCCAAACTGTATTTGTTTAAGGATTAAAATATATAATTTCAGCAATATAAAAACATTTTAAAAACATGGAGAAAATTTAAATATGGAGATAAAAAACCTATTGATTTCAAAAAAGCAAAAAGATTAGTAAGTGGTGTTTTATCAATCAAATAAGAGAAATTGGAGTTGTTAAAATGGTATAAGCGTTGATTACTAAAGTTTGGACATTCAGTGAGAATATGGTAAACAGTCATGACGCAATTGCATTGAGTGCTAATTGGTGCCTCTTCTCCAAAAAGTAGATGTCGATGGGTGAATCTAGTATGACCTATGCGCAAACGGGTTAAGATTGTGTCCGCTTTTCTATTTGGAAGACATGGCCAAGGTTCAACTCGAGGTTTTACACTATGAAGATTGTTTTCTGTCAGCAGATCCCACTGTATCTGCCATTTTGAGAGATAAAGCAAAAATACGTGTTTTTTCAAATCACTTACAGGGATATTGATATTTGCTGTAGTAGTAGCTGATTTAGCGGCATTGTCCGCTCTCTCGTTGCCCACAATACCTACATGAGAAGGCACCCAACAGAGAAAAATTTTAAATCTACAGGAGGAAAGTCTATTGAAAAGGTTTAGAATCTTAGAAACTAATGGGTGATTTCTAGAATGAAGATGGTATGATCTGGAAGCAGGTGAAGATAGAAAGATACAAATGTGAAGAAAAAAAGGTTAAAAATTACAGATGTTAGGAAATTGTTCAATGAAACACAGTTAAATGAAACTACTGATGATTGGAAAAATACATGACTCTCAGAGAAAATACAAAGACTTAGTTAATTCTAGTATTAGAGACGATGAAAGTGAAAGAATTTCAATCAATTTGCAAGATGACAGCGAACGAAGATTGAGTTAAATAAAGAAAGTTTAAATTAGATATTTTTTATGCTTTATAACTTTTTTTATTTATTTCAGTAAGAAATATGCAAAAATTTACTCTGATAATCATAACAATGTATAAAAATATATGTATTCATTTTTCGAACTAAAAAATATAATGTTTTAAATATATCAAATTCGCGACGTACATTTACGATGATAATTTTAATTTCAATAAGTTAAAGAAAAACACGTCTTAAACGGAATTTCGATTTTCAGATACTATTGACCATTTACCAGGGATATAATAGTAATAAGAAATACATTTTTATTCATATTTTGATGGAAACAAAATTCTAAAAATAGTTCTACAAATGCTTCAATTGAATGCTACTAATGCTTAATTTAATGTTATTTAAAAAACGAATGCAAAAGGTTTTTATGCTCCATTAAGGATATTTATAGAATAACTAAAATCACTTAAATTCCAAAGAATAAATATTTCAGCACGGATAAGTGTTTAGACTTTAAAAAGTCGAGTCACTTCAATAATTACTTGTTGTTTTTGATTAATAAAACGCAGTCATTTTACAGTTTACAATTATTCTTAAATATTTAGCATCACAGTAAAGATAACGTTTTCGTAATAACCTAACACAGTATTATAAATACAATTAAGGAATAATGGTTTCGATATTCATTATCTAGTTATCAAAATAAGGGAAAAACTTCAGTGTATTTATATATATACAATATATATATACAATTTTATACTGAATTCTAGATTAGAATTATATTTATTTTGCTTGCCCATCAATAATAATTGAATGGAATTAAATATTTTGTGTGATTTTTAGATTCAAATGCTATTCAAATTTCTCTATATTGTAAGGAAAGGCAGCTGTTATTAATTTGTTCGATTACAAAACATTTCATTTACAAATTTTGGAAATTAAAAAGTATAATGTTGCATTTAACAAAATATTTATTTTCCCACTGTTTAGGGATTTTCAAACTGAATACCTTGTTGAATGATTTAAGTTTCCATTTCCAGATTTCGATTATAATTAAAGATGAGAGACAATAAAAAGATTTTTTTTTCATTTAATATTCATCCCCAACAACAGATGATCAGCATTTCAAATTTTATGGAAATTACTTTTATTATATACAGAAAAATATCGAGTAGAAGGAAGAATCAATCAGAATTGCAAATACAGCAATTGGAATTTAAATATTTAGAATACAAGCATGTTAAGATGTAAAATTCATTTCTCGCTTTAAAAAATGAAACTGAAAACGTTAACTTTTTCAACATTCCTCTACCAACCACGGTAAATACTTCATTTGAAATTCAGCACTCTAAAATCACTCAGCAAATAAAATCATACTTTTTTTAAAAATAGTGATGTAAGTCGTTCATTTTAGGGTTAAAAATTACTCAAGAATTTCCTTTATAAACACTGCTGAGTATGTACTTATCTATTCTTATTCCCTCTTGTTATTTCTCCAAACCTTTCGTGATTTCTTTAAAAGGAAATATAAAACCGCAGCGAAATCACTTAACTTCGCTCACAACAACTTAATTTTTTTTTACAGTTTTGTACCGATATTTTATTCCGACGCACGTCTCAAAAGCAAATCGCTGGCTGCTTGCCCATATCTACATGGAGAAGATCGTTTTATTACTCACCCATCTACGTCAATGCATAAACGAATCTTAAAGAAGGGGATATATCTAACTCTGCAAAGATCGACTCACATGTATCTACAATATTTTATGCAGCACCAAGGAATGATTATTTCTGTATATTTTATTCAGATCCGTGTCAACTACAGAACAACTTGTCAGTAAAAAGTCACCAAAGACATTTGATTTTTTACTCAGGAAACTGCAATTTTTTTTGTCACAAAAGAAATATCTTTTACAATAAGGGTAGATTAATTTATGTATTAATTATAAACTTAAATTGATATTAAAAAAACAGTGATATTGCTTTAATTGTAAGCAAAGATGAACTTGGAATTATTTGCAATGATTTATTTCAATTTAAAAAGTTAAATTTTTATCTAAACTCCATAGTTTCTTGCTAAGATTTATTTCATCTAATAAATATCATGCCGGCGTCTTAGTCGTGATACAGACGTTTTGGGTTCGATTATGGTTGTTCTTGTCTCTGTTTTATCTGTGAGGTATGAGAAAGTGTTCCATTGTAAAAATGGATTGTACAAGCGAATGTGTGAGTGTTATCTTCATATGAAGTAGAAGTCAGATTTCTAAAGACAAGAAACCCAAAGACATGACTCTAGTTTCAATACTTTTAGTATTGCTTGAAAAATTTGACGAAAAAAAGAAAATTAAAAGCCTGCATCATACTATAGATAATTTTTACTTTGAATGACGAAAAAAATTTATAGTTTGTCTTTAAATACTGGATATGAAAAAAAGTATTTAAATTGCAATGTCATAGTTAATGTTGAATATCTATTTTATTAAATTGGATTAATTTACTACGACACCAAATGATGAGGATAAGAGAAAGGCAATGAAACATCACCTGGCAACTACGGATGGGGAAGAAAGAAAGGCGAGTCTTTTAATTGAAAAGGAATGTACTGTTATCAAAGAAGTCACTTTCAGAAATTGGAAATAGAAATAAAAGTAGAGTTTTTTACTTTACCCCGAGGTTGGCTGATTGATTATAATTGGAAGCGTGTAAACCAATAATTCTGAGCGCATTTGTTACATTTATCACAGTATTGTTTCACTATCTGCTGAAGAGAGAAATACACAAGATATCCGTAGATTGGTTTGGTTTTTTGGCACAAGGGCCATAGATTTGACCATGCTGCGTTGGAATTGCAATAAATTTAGAAAATAAAGCGTTTGTTTCAGATAAGTATGAGTAATTTTCAGGAGTGTTTTGAGCAATCTATTTGGTATTAAATGAAATCAACTTTCTTAAGAATCCACACAGATGATTGTTCTGACACAGCATGTGATAGAGGAGGATTAGGGATCTTATTCATTTTTCCAGGCAAAATAATTTCCAGACATGAAGTCCCAGTGTGCAGGATTGTCTTTAATTTCACAAGTGAATTCATCGCTATCAAAGAAGCTTGGACCATGTACCTTAGACAACGCAGATTCCTTCAGATGGAACAATGATCTTCTCAGATCCTGCAAATCCGCTTTCGAGACTACTCAGTGAAGAAAGATAGAGTTTTCCTAAAATATTAATGCTCTTCTGTTACCTATCGTGACAATGAAGAAATCATGCAGCTTGTAATGGATATCAGCCCATGTGAGAATTGATGGAAACGAACAGGTCAGCACTCTTGTCAAGGAGACAAGATTAGTGGATTCCACGCTTCTATTTTTTGGATTTTATGTGCACAAGAACCATGATGTTAAGTATGCTGCGCCAAACTGTGTTTTTTTCCAGGATTAAAAAGTTCCAATCGAAAGATTATTTCCTTTATAAATCTAAATTAAAAATGAGATATCACAACCACAATTGCAAGACTCAGAACAAGGCATCTGAGGTACATGAATATCATGCCTGATGGCTGTGGTTTCTATGAAGAATGTAAACACTGTCCAGACGTGCAGCTGGATCCAAAGCATATTTTTAATTGTCGTTCTATTATTTCAGACCTCTTCAAAATAGAGATTGACTGCACCAGGGATATACTTTATTCCGATAAAGTTGAATATGTGGCCAGTGCTATGATGCATGCTTTCGGTGCTATCTAGTAGTCCCCTTCTCCCCTTTTTTATTTTTTTATTGCACTTGCCACATGAGGACAACAACAACAAGAGTACACGTTTCTAAAGATATGAAAAATTGCAAGGAAATACAGCATGTCATGAGTAAATTGTATTAGCCATGTGAGAATAGTCATGATTCAGCAAAGATATAATACAATAAAAAGAAAGTCAACTTTCTTAGTTGCTATTGTTAGGATCTATTTAAGTTTAAAGAACCCGGCAATAAGTTGGGCGAGCCTGAAAGAAAAACTACAACAAAATAATTATAAAATGATATATTATTGAATAATGTGTACAAGCAATTTTTATTCGAATAAATCTATTCTAATGTTACTCATAATTTAATTTCTTTACAAACCATTCTTTATACTGAAGAGTCTTAAGATGTTTCTTTGGATTAAAAAGTTTCATAGTACACAGCGGATGGAATTAAAAAACGATAGCACGAGAAAAAGAATAAATACCATTTGATGATTTATAGAAATTTTCACCAATAGTATATTCCTAGAGAAATTCACTGAATTTTTTATAAACTGAATTCATTACATTTACGTAATGCAAAAAAAAAGCATGTATTCAGATTTTTTTACTTTTCAGTACTCTCACGATCATTTACTTGACGAAAAATACCAAATACACTTTTACAGATAATTCCATGAGTTTCTTTAATTGAAATTTTCACTACACAAGATTTGATTTAGAACTACTTTTAGCATCCAGAATTTTCCAATGAAATTAAAATTTGTTTTTATCCACGTCATTCTCTGGAATTCATGCACAGATATTTAATCACCATTGATATTAGATGTATCTCCTATATTCTGAGAGGTTAATTTAATGTTTTTATGGTAAGAAATATAATTGTCATGTATGTTATTTTGATCTCTACTAAAATTCAGATCCATATAGAGATAATGGGAAATAATCATATTTCTGACATTATATCTGTTGCCCTTCTCCACATGGTTGTTTTCTACATTATAAAACTATTATTTCAAATAGTTCTTACAGCACTGCTTCTTAGAAATACAGGAAATGCCCAAAATAATGAAAAAATGTTGCTGACTTCCAAATGTGTGAGAATAGGTATACATTAAATACGTAACTACTAATTTGTGTTTTCGGTTTATATTGTTGCTTATAGTCTCAAAGGTGTGTATGTGTTGTACACCATTGTGTGCTTAATTTGATTTCGGGTGAAGCTAAAGAGACCAAATATTGGGAGTCCGCCTGGTTAGTGCAACAGTAACCACAGTGATACAGCTGTTGGGGCTATCAATCGTGTTGGAGGTCATGACAGCACACAAGGTTGCTGACAAAACAATCCATATTTGTGGAAAGAAAATCAGACTAACGGGGAGAAACATGCTGACATTATGCAGGATTGTAATCACCAGAAGGAAAACCAAGACAACACAAACGATAGCCACGCGAAATGAATATCTACCAGGGAAAGAACCAGGGAAACCAGGAACCAAAATCGGAAAGGGCGAGAACAGCGGTGCAAGCACCATAAAAGGACAGAAGATCAAAAGAAGCATGTCTTGTTTTCCATGAATCCAATTTCTTCTTATTACCCACCATGGGACCGGTTAACTTATGCCGAATTCCCGCAGAAGCCGACAACGCAAACTGCGTCCTGTCTACAGTGGAGCATGAAGAGGGAGGGAGGGGTCCGTAAAGGTTTAGGGAATCATCTCACGGCAAATTCTTAGAGAAAAGTCTTCAGAAAATTAATATATTTTTTAAAAAAAAGGAAGAAGTGCTTTTGCAATTTAAGCTTAATCCAATACAGGCAAATCAAAGTTTCCTGGATTAAAGCCCACTGTTAGGTTCACATAAAAGACAGCACTGGTAAAAGCAAGCATCGCTGAAAGACTTGTGAATCTGGCATCTTCCATAAAAAAGTTCGTTCTTATGTAAAACTTCCATTTTTGATGTTGGTAAATAAATGTTCTTTTTTCTAATATATTGAAAGAAATTATTTAACTATTTTAAATCACTTTCTGTTGAGTCTGTGACTCAGAAGTATGTTGCTGAATATTTAAACATAAACAGGTAAAGGAATTTAATACCTTTTATAAAGTGAACTTTGTTTAAAATTTGGCAAAGATTTCGGCGAAATCTTGGTTTGCCCTAACACCCTCGTTGGGTATGAGGGAAACGAACCCGGTAGGCTGGAAAAGGAAGCAGCGGAATATAACATGGAACAATGTCACATCAAAGTGCTAAAATCCTACCTAAAATCGCTCTGTAAGCAGAAAATGATGAAAAAATGGCAAAAGGATTGAGAAATTGGAGATACGGGGGATCCACCAATATTCTTCCCAAAGGCTCCCTTCTACCAAGTAACCGGAAAGGTGAAAACATTCTTTTCTTCACATTTCATGGGGCATTCCCCTCATATCTATGGCTTGTCAATCTGCTCCCTAAGGCATTCTGCCCTTGCACGAATTGCCACGCCGATCCCCTACGCAACAAAATGTATGCTGACTTCTTCCTTCCTCATGATAAAGCCAGCATCCAAACTACAACGAGTTTGGTTCCGCAGTATTGCCTCTTCTCTAGGATCCAGGATGAAAATTCAAAGAATGATTTGTCATCTTGAAGAAAATCAAGACTTCAGAATTCAAGAACACTATTCCCAAAAGTACACATTTTTTCTGCTATCTTTGTGTTTATACATAACGTTTATTTGTATTTGTGTGTGTGTTGATATTCTCTTTTTTTTCTGACCTCGTTTATGTTTTGTAGATATTTTTTTTTCAGAATGTTATAATCACAAGCAAACTTTCTGTTTTTGTAAATTAGCACGTTTTCCATTTTTGCCTGATAGTTAGCTTGATGAGCCAAATCCATAACCCATTTGAATTCCAAAAAGCTCATTGCTTGCGGCTTTATTATGACCAATATTAAAATCCCATACCGAATTCAGTCTATAATAATAATTGATATTGAGCAATAATCACAGGCATGGATAGAATAGGAGCGCCTTTCCATGTCTCTCCCATTGTATGCGCATTACACTGTTTAAATAACCAGAGGGTTATAGTTGGAGGAGCATGAAGCGGGGTTTTAATTTAAGTTGGGTCCCAAAGAGACCATAGGCTTTAGGTAATCATGACAAAACATTCTGTATAAGTGATTTTATAGTATTCGTAAGCATTTCATTCGCAATTTCATAATCAAACATTGAAACATTAAAACAAGCATTACATTTTTAATCATGAATTGAATTTCACTACTGAAAATTCATCTATTTAATAATATAAAATAATCTTTAGAACTTAGATTATCTCATAACATAGACTGACATAATATATACAATTAATACACTTAAAAGCATTCACAGGCAATAAAATACCTGGGAAGGAAAATGCTCAAAATGTAAGCATAAATTTTCATCTAAACTGAAAACATTAAACTTTTAAATATATTTTTGCTTCTAATAGAATTTTTTCTTACCTTAACTTTTTAATATATGTTTTACTTTTCAAATAGATTTCATCTAACTTTTCAGTCGGTGGTAAAAAAAATATTTCAATGGAATATCTTACGTATATTTTAAATACGATAAGGAATATTTAAGCAAACAAAAACGATTTTCAGAAAGACACCGCAACTGTACTTCGCTTTCAGATAAAGGGTAGGCTCATAATAACGCTACTAAATTTGAAACCCGACTGGAAAAAAACGGAATAATAGTTTCGTTATATTATTACTTAATAAAAATGTAGAATTTCTTAAATACCAAATAATTCAAAAAGTAAGAATTGATATGCAAGTCCAAATGAAAATAAATTATCTCCCAAATAAAAATTGGATATTGTATAAACCTTAATACAATATTAAAAAATGAGAATATTCTCATTTATATCTCTAAATAGTAATATCTAATGCAGAAAGTAATTTCACTAACTGCATTTCATAATTTTCAGAAAATGAAAAAAGCATTTTCAATTTAGCACTTTTCACACTAAAAAGTTAGCTCAGAATTCAAACAAATAAAAATCCTCGCTTAGAAATTTCGAAATTCAATTTTTACAAGGGAAAACATTCATATGAGCGACATTTGTACCAATTCCTCAGAAAATAAGTGCAATGAAAAAGATAATGATACTCAAAACATTTTCTGTTCCAATATCAACTAAAAATAAATATGAAATCAGACAAACAAACAAACAAAAAGAGTGAAAGCTAATAGTCCTAGCACTTAAAAAATTTAGATGAACTGTTCACAGTACATCAAGAGCTTCATACTTTAAATCTACAAAAAATTTCATGAATTTGTTCGTCTCATTCGTTCACATGAGTTCCATTTGCAGTGAAAATAATACAACACAGTTCAAATTACTATTATGAGATTCCGGAATTGATTAAATAATTGTTACAGAAATATTCGCTTGGAATCTTAGTTAAATAAAAAAGTCATGCTAAGAAGACCAAGTGAAATTTTCGCAGATATTGAAAGAATAATTGTATTTAATCTTGTTGCATTAAAAGAGGCAATTTTCACCATGAAATTATAACACACTTTCACTTACTGTAAGTACATGCACATTAGTAACTTCATATCATAGTTTGAAAGTATGATTTCAGTTCAGTCATTGAAGGAGCAATTATTAATTTTCATATCACAACAGACAGTAAATTAATTTAAAATTAGCACGAGATTCATAGTTATGGAGTTACGAAGTAATGTACACACAATAATCTGAAGTATCGAGCTTTCTCATTTACTACATTTCATATTCGATAATTTTTAGAATCTTCTCATAATAAACTCATTCACAACTTGATGGGAAATAATTAAAAAACGAAACCAATACTATAATTCCGTTTTCAAATAAAATTTGCGCTAAAAAGCACTTTTGATTTCACTATATGTATAGAATTCCAGCAGGTATTTCGAATTTGCACACATTTCTTTCTTTCGACATAGAATCAGGTGCTTCTAATTTTCAAGATCTATCAACAACATTCCAAATAAAATATTTTTTTAAATTTGCAACACAAACATTGACGATTTTCAATATTTGAAGGTTTTCAATATTTGAAGTTATTTCAAAAGTAGTATTATCACCTAAGCAATGTTTCAGTTCTGAACAATTCAAATTATCTTTAATCAAGATTTTATATTAGAAGAACATTACCAAAATATTTCAACATGGCAATTAGTTGAAAAAAGTCCAACAGAATTTATACATCACGAATCATCTGTCTAACAACATTAATAGAAGTTTTATCATAATGAAAGCTTCATAAAGTTTTACCACGACGTCAAAACTTTAAAAAAATCAAATAATTTCATATTATTTCAAACTTTTCTCTACCACCATAAAATCTTCTCAATGTATCAAAGATATAACACGTCAATCGTTTTGGAACACAAGTACGATTTTAAAAACACAGGTGATAAATTCCGTATGCCGAAATAATCCCGCCAAACGAAATAACGGAAAGCAGAACATCTGCGTTGAGATAGATTTCTACGAATCACGGGACAGTAATGATCTTGACGAATAACGTTTGATTAGATTGAAAAAAAAAAGAACCCAGCCTTTTCCATATTTTCTAAACAGTGACTCATTGCAAACAGGAAAATCTTTTTTTCTTATTTCTATTCAATACGAATGAATAAAAAATATTCTTTTTTTTTCTGGTGGTTGAAATTTAGTTGTTATTCTACAAAATATACAATTTGATCAAACCTATTTAATTATCTTTTCAACGGACATGCGATTTTTAAGATCGTAAGGAACAAATTTATATTCTTAGTCTATGCATATACAATGGTACTCAAAGAATTTAGAGTATATCTTACTTTTACTTAATAAATCCGACTTTCAATAAAAATAACACATTACCAAGTAATACAAATATGTTTTTATTTTTACTCATAACGAATTTAACATTATTTAAAATGCTCGTCCATGTAAAAAAAGCGTATTAAAACATTATGAAGCAGTTTACTATTTTTCATTATTTTTGTAGAATACAAAACATTTAGCCAAGGCTCAGTATAAAAAAAATTAGAAATGTTTAATCAGGAAGTGATGATTTTTTTTATTTACATCATATGCGGAACTTTAAATTTTGAAACACTCGCTACTTTAAAATAATTCAATTCGTCAATCATGGTTTTAGTCATAACACCCTATGTTTTTATTGATTTAATATCTGAAATATTTAGATATACTAATTTTGTTTTCTCATCAAATTACACATTGTGACTAAAACAAAATTTTAATGCATTCGGCAAATCTTAAATTTTTCGTAAAATATTAGCTTGAAAATCTTATAAAACTATTTGAATTAAATACAGTTTTCTTCAACGGTCGACAATCATTAACAAGACTTTACGAAAGAAATTTCTGTAAAAAAAGCATAAAACTTATAAGACTGCTACTTTCAATGCAAATACATATATATACTATTAGCATCCATTTTTGAACAAAATTATTATTAATTTTCTTTTATTAAAAAAACGAAAAGGTAGTATGATTTTTACTTTTATTCAAAAGTAGTGTAATATTATTTTACAAGTTTCGGTGGCTTTCTTGTAAAACCCTTTGCTGCTTTTGGGTTTCCCATTAATTTATATTTAATTTTGTAGTTAAAGAAGAATTCTATATTTTGTTATTAAATAATCTTTTAATTTTTATATGTTTCTGAAAATTTAATACCATGCTTTGAAAGAAACTGATTTTTGATGGAGTATACAAAGTTCTATCTCAATTTCTTAAAGTTTTCATCTAAGTAATTCAATAACTTTTTATCAGTTTATATACATATCAGTGATTTCAAATGAGCCATTTATTATAAAATAAAAATTAATTTTTCTCTTTTCTTTTAATCTTTCTTTGTGAACTTAGCTGAATTCGAAAAAAAAATCGTAATTATGTCCATTTGTTTTTTTGTGAACATGATAACTTTGAACCAGACGGATGTACTTTGGAATGTAGTTTTAACACCTAAATAGTATTCAAATTTTGATGCTAAATTTTTAACAATCTCCATTCAAAAGAAGCGTGTTTATTCGTCTGTCTGGCCACTATTGAATTCAACTACAAAATGTTAAAAGCTTCACATATAACAATTGATACACAGTTGGTACTGAAGCAACCTATATAAAACTAGTAGAACTATATCAAGTTTTGAGCTAAATCCATAAAAAGTTTTATCATCTGTTTGTTTGAATATTACCATGCATAAAACCGCGAATACTTCAAAAATTATCTTTTTGGTATCTTAAAACGTTTGATATATGATTTTGTTACAAAAATTTCAGTTATTTCTAATTGTAATTATATACTTAAAAGTTTGATACTTTTACCATAATTTAAGAACATATTACAGCTTATATTCATAGAATTTTTAAATTCACATTATCTGTTCAATAATGCTAATGTTAAGATATGCGACTACGATTGGAATGAAATCTTTTGATAAACGATCGAAAATTGTTGTATTTTTGAAAAAAGATTTAAAAAACATCAATGAAACCAAAATATACCAGTTAGGTGCCAACTGTTTTTTAAATTGGGCAAAAGGGCCTTTTTGTTAAAAATAGATATAAAGAGGTAAGAGTTTTATCAAATGATTTAATTAAAATTTTGCAAATAGCTCCCTGATTATTATCTAGTTCCTGAAATAAAAAAATATTGGCGTTCATTCTTTAAATATCGGCGTTCAACTGATCGATAATACGGAATTTTCAATTTTATTTTATGAGGCACTAAAGCAGCTATAAATATGCGTACATTAATAGATTTTCTAGTTCAGGAACTGCAGAATATAATGAGATATTTTTATAACTAATTTGAATAATGAAATATGCGTTAAATTTTTAATGATTTTTCTGTTGAAAATTCCATTATATTCTATATTAAAGAAAATTGCCTCTGAAAATGCAAAATAGCAATAGAACATATATAAAGGCAAATATAAAAAAAAACATTACGACTTCCCTAAAATTAACATATACAAAACTCTAATGTTTATAAATACAAATATATCTGTTCAAAGATTAAGAATATTAAATACAAAAAAATTAGAATTTTTTCAAAAATTGGACTTTTCAGTTACAACGCATATTTTAAGATGAATAATTTTTGTTAGTTACAATTAAATAAAAAAATATTTTAAATATGTTTTACAACGTATATAATTCATTGGTAAAGTGGAAGACTTGGTTTACTTTTCCAGGGTTAGCAGGTTTCAGCAAAAATCCAATTTTAATGAAACGTTTGAAATTTTGTTACATCCAATTACTGCTTAACTTCAGAATTAAACAAAGGGTAATATTAATTTTAAAACATTTTCACTCTTTCCTATCTGTAATTGGATGTATAAAGTTATATATAGAAAATAAATCAGCTCAAGGCTCTTAAAATAACAAGAGTAATGTGTCTGCAAAATTTGAAGTTGAAAAATATTTTGCTGAATAATACTTAGACGCGCTATTTAAATCAAAATTTAAGAATCACTAATTCAGAAACCAACTTATTGCTAAAAACGGCCAGTTAATAACAATGAATAAGGCTCACATTTATCATATGAGCTATATTCACCACTTTTGAATTTTCAGTACAATTCCTTTAAACTTTATAAAAATATCAAATAAAATTTCTATATTTTCCCTCTATAAATCTAGGAAAAAATTATCCCATAAAAAACTTTTATACCACTTACTAAATTTTAAATATTTAGCTTCTCTGTGACACAGTCTATATTTTCATATAATTTCTTTCATTTTTATACATTTTTCAAAATTAATTTTACACAAGAATTTGGAACACTATTTTTTATTACTGAAGAACAAAAAAATATTGGAAACTGTTATAAGAATACATTAGCAGAATATTAAAAGAAGACAAGAAAGAAGCTTGAAAGAAGATTAAAAATTTATTTCAAGAACAATTATTGATTTCACTTTTTTAAATTTTATTTTTTGTCTACCAGCCGGTTCATCCATCTTAATGCTCGTTAAAGTTTTAATAAGTAAATATTTTATGTAACTCTTATTTTAATAGCTTCTTCAAAATATTTTAAAACTTTGGTAGTCATTTAATTCAGTCATAATATTATAAATTAATTATTATACTCTAATTTTCTCTTAGCTCCTATAGAATTTATGCTTTAATTTAAAGTGGAAGTGATTAAACCACAATTAATATAATAATATTTCTTACTGAAACAGCAATTTTTAATAATATGATTACTAACAGAGTCACTGAGCATTTAAACGTTATGGGCACTAAGAAAAAAAATTAATTTATGTAATACCTAAAGAATTCTTCAACAAAATTTTCTCAAATTCATCATGAGCAGATAGATTAATTAACAATATCTAATTTTAAGTCAAACACTAAAAAAATAAACAGAATCGTTTAAAATAATCGGTCGAAAACTGATTTAAAAAATTGTACTAGTAACTATAAGCATATACAAAAGTATATAATTAACATCTATACAATTTAATTTTAAAAGCTCACAACTAATCTAAAAATAATTTAAATCAAATCCCTATCAGTTGAAAATAGTTGTCAACAATTAGAACACAATGCGCGTGCGTGAATTTTCAACGCCAATAATGGTAACACAAAGGAGGGAATTTTCTACTCCAGTTGGGGTATAGCTACGGAGATTAGAAATTTTAAATTCCCTTTATTCCGTTTTATTTTGATTCAAAATTAATCTGAAATATCCATTAATTGATAATTTTTAATTTAAAGTACATCAAACAGTAAGAAAATTATCAGAATCATTTGAAGTAATCGGTCGAAAACATCTTAAGCCGAACCTCATTAGCGTGGTAAAAGAAACTGAAGCCCGATTCCTTTGGCTTTGGAGAAATGAAAAATATTTTTGATAAGAAAGTCAGTTTTTATTAATGATTAAAATTTGTATTAAAAATTAATAAAAGGGCGGCACGCCATGTGCACAATCCGGAATTCCAAGGTATGCATGTGCCAGATTTGGCAGCTGTAAGTCAAACGGTCAGTCTCCCTGTAGAGCGCCAACACACATACATTGAGCTTTATTATAAGTATAAATAACGTGCTAAACGTAGAACGCATTTTTATTTATTATACAGGGCGTTACATCAAGATCAAATAATCGAAAAAGGTTTTACGCTTTGATTAGTTATTAAAACTTTTCTGCATAAAATAGCATCACATTTCCCCGATGATTTGAAATGTTTTGAAGATCGCTATTCGTCACTTTTATATCGTGCAGCAATTAAACAAAAGATTTAAAGCATAAAAGCAAACGAACAATAAAAAAATCATTCGTAAACATTCAGCAAAAAAAACTCAAATTTAGCTGAGACTCAACCATAAACAACTTTTGGAATACAGCCAAACCATGTCTCATTGAATTGACGTTCAACTGCTCTTTTTTATGTCTATAGCGTAGAATATGAAGTCAATAAAAAGAAATGCATAAAGATGAAGAAAACAGACCAAGAAACATACATTCGAAAGCAGTAGTGCCCTTGTCTCATGCCTTCAAGGCTGATTTCCAGGCCAACTTTGACCTAAGCAAACAATTCGAATTACCCCTGCTTTCGACTTATTGAAGAACTACCATTCGTTGCTTATGCCTATTCCTTTTTCCACGACATCACATTACATAGAAAAATGTATTATGCATTATGGTTTTTTTTGCTTTATTTATGGACTTCAACTTGGTATTTGATGAAAATATAAATATTCAATAACAATAGGCACTGACAGAAAATAGAGATGAGAGGAAAGACATTTAAAAAAAATAAGTTTTCCCGTTATCTAATCTATATCTATACTTATAATAAAGCTCAATGTGTGTGTGTGTGTATTTTGCCACTCTACAGGCCAGACCGTTGGACCTACAGCTACCAAATTCGCTATATGTATACCTTGGAGGTCGGGAATGTGCACCCTGGAGCCCTTTTTTCGAATTTTTAATTAGAACTTGAACTAATTAAAAATTAATCGAAATTTCGACGTTTTTCTGCTATAACTTACGAAACTATTATTGCACAAAGCTAATTTTTTACATCAATTTAAAGATTAAAAAATTTGCTTTCTAATGATATCAGTGTTTTAAGCTTCTATTTTTAATGAATTTTTAAAGAAATATTTTAACCACGTTTTTTTTAGCACGTGACTGGATAAAATAAAAGAAAACAGTGACAGAAGTTCAAATTAAAAAAAAAACTATCATCCGAAATAAATCTAAAGAAATGCAACTTTTAGCACGTGACTGGATAAAATAAATATGAAATGTGATATTTTCTAAAAAAATAAATGCATAGCAAAGGTTTCTATAATCGTTTGCAACATCTAAATCATTTATTCAATAATTTTTTTACCCTTTTTCGCTTTCTTTAAAAAAACATCTACACTTGTAATAAAGCTCAATGTCTGTGTGTGTGTACGTGTATTGGCGCTCTACAGGCCAGATCATTGGACCTACAGCTACTAAATTTGGTACATATATACATTGAGGTCGGAAATGTGCACCTCGGCACCCTTTTTTCGAATTTTTAATTAGAATTTAAATTAATTAAAAATTAATGAAATGTCGACGTTTTTCTGCTATGACTTGCGAAACTATTATTGCACAAAGCTAATTTTTACATCAATTCAAAGATTAAAAATTAGCTTTCTAATGGTATCAGTGTTTTAACATTTAACTTAAATTTCTATTTTTAACGAATTTTTAAAGAAATTTAATCCTTTAAACCTAACACCGGAAATGAAACAGAACTACGCTGATTCATTCAGTAATTGATAACATCTGCAATCTGAAATAAATATATCAAGAACCTATCAACAGAAAAAAAGTTTATTCTGCAATTGATCATCAAAACAAAATAAATAAACAGGCATATTGGTTACGCATAAAATACTGAACATTTGGACGTTTTTCTGCTATAAATTCCGAAAACATTATTACACAAAGCTGATTTTTGCGTCAAGTTAAAGATTAAAAAATTAGCTTCGTAATGGTACCAGTTTTTCTAACATTTAACTTAAAATACTATTTTTAAGGAATTTTTAAAGAAATTTGTTAAACATATTTTTCAATAATATATTTCAGACAAAACAATAAAATTTTAAAACAAACGATAAATAACGATAACGAGCAAAGGGGAAAAATACCTTTTATTAAACTGTTGCCATCAGACTGACAGAAGCTCAAATTAAAAAATAAAATATGACTGCAAATTAAATCGAAAAAAAATGCAACTTTCAACGCGTGATTGGATGAAATTAGATAAATATTAAATGAAATGATAATGTTTTCGAAAAAATAAATACAAGACAAAGGTTTCTATGTTCGTCTGCAATAAATATTTCATTATTTTTGTAAATTAGTTTAGTAGTTTATGTTAAACATGTTTGAATTTATACAGGATACGCATTCAAATTCGTACCAAAGGGTTAATTTCTAAATCATTAGTAATTGGCGTGCATATTGTTATCTACTGTAAACTTGGTCTAAATAATTACAATAATTATAATAATAATTACATTTTATGAATCTTGAAACAAAAATGCATTGATTAATAACTATTAGATTTTTTGATACTTTGCTCTGTGAGTTATATTTAAAAAAATATTTTTACTAATATTTTAAGCTAAGTTGTTACATCAATCAGTCTTCTAAGCAACCATTAAAATTTACTGATTTATATAAAAAGGGATATTATTATTCATATTTTAGATCTTTTCGTCCACCATCTTAAAAAATTATACCATTTCAGGCCAATCAATATCCGGAATGACTTCAAGCCTGATATCAAATGAATATGTTTGCGCATCTGAATGAATGTGTGTGTGTGTTACTGCTCTACACACCAGACCATATGATCTAGAGATACATCACTTAGAATATATATATATATATATTTACTTTGGGCGATGAAAAAGTATACCTAGCAAGATTTTTTAAAAACTTTAATTAAAATTACGCTAACATTCGGAATTTTTCTGCGGTAACTTCAAAAACAGTTTAAAAGTTTCTTTTTTAAATCCTTTTAAAAATGACTTCTTTTTCATTGATATCAATGTTTAAAGGTATAAATTCAGTTTCTATTTTTAATGAATTTTTTTAAAAAATTATAATCACATTTTCCAACAATCAATTTCCTACAAAATGAAAGTAGATTTTAACTTGCAAGACCACATTATGAATGTATCAGTGTCATTTTGACAAAAATTGAATAATTAAATTAAATCTTATTGCAAATTAAACCGAGAAATGTGTGATGTTCAGCACGTGTTTAAAAAGAAACGCAATGTTATGGAACAAATATAAAATGTGATATTTTCCACATGATTTCAAGACAACTTATTGCGAGTCAATGAGATTTTTTAGTGCAATGAACAAATAATCGTAAGGCTTCAATAATAATATGAGTTACGTGACTTTCGAAGTTTAAGTATATCTGGCAGAGAAATTATAAAGAGAGTAAGGCACAAGTATTTAATTGAAATTTTTAGAACTCATTATCTTGGCTAACCAGCTGGTCGCCAAAGGCGGCTAGCATTTAATATTTTGGTAACATCACCGAAAAAAACCGTTTTTAATATTTTGGAAGCATAACCGATAAATTATTAGAGCATTAAACTCAAAAAGTTTTTCCGAACAAAATTACTGACTCTTTAACTACTAATAAATGAATCTTTTAACTTTAACTATTTCTTAAATTTTGTACTGATTTTAAAGAAAAAATAACATATTTTTTAAAATCTATTTTTATAATAAAGCCCAATCTGTGTGTGTTAGCATTCTACAGGCCAGACCGTTGGATTTACATCAAGTTAAAGATAAAAAAAACTAGCTTTCTAATGGTATCAGTGTTTTAACGTATAACTTCTATTTTAAACGAATTGTTAAAGAAACGTTTTAACTATATTTTCAACAGTATATTTCGTATAAAAAATAAAATTTAATCTGCAAGAGCACGTCAAAGGGAAAAATTAAGTTTTATCACCGTTCTGCCATTATTTTGATGGAAGTTCAAATTTTTAAAAAATCAACTATTACTGCAAATTAAATCTAAAGAAATGTAACTTTCAGCACGTGACTGGATAAAATAAAATAAATATAAAATGTGATATCTTCTTTAAAAAATCCGGAAATTAAAATAAGAAGATACCATCCACTTATAATCCAAATAATATCTGGACATACGAGATTTCCTGCATATTTCCAAACATTTGGAAGAAAGCAGGAAAATAAATGCATTTGTGTAGAAATTGGTACGGTTTACCACTATTTAATGGAATGTATGGAGATCTCAGAGTTAAGGAAGGACCTGAAGTTTGTCAATAATGATTTAAGTTCAGTACTGATGGTAAAAGGTAATCTCAAAACCCTGAAGGATATGATTTTAAAGGTTGATAGTTTCATTCCAACTGTTTGAGAGAGTGCAGATGGGGAGAAAGACAGCTATTTACTACCCCCAAAGGAATGTTAGTTTGACTGTTCGGTCAATATAAGGTTGGACAATACTTATTCAGCAGTCGACCACAACAAATCCTGTCGATACTGCTACGTTCAATGGGTGGTCGGCTGCGTGCAAGAAAAAGAAGTTATTATTATGACTTTCAGACTCTCTTTATCCTCTCTGGAAGGATACAAACTAAGCGATGAAAGGAGGGAAAATATTTATCAATACACTCACCAGTTTAGTGCAGAATAGATACGATAGAATGATTAAAAGTTATCTTTAATAAACAGGCAGCTTTCTTAATGGAATGAAACAAAAACCAGTATAAGTTGTTACCCCAAAACTTACTTCCACACTCTTATAAACTTGTCACACCAGATAATGCCTTGTGCATTCTTGAGGTTCGAATTCGGGACCATTGGATCCATTGTCGTGTAACATAAACGTTAGACAAAAGTGTACGCTCTTGTCCCGAAGTTATCTGGCTTATGAACTTACGACCACACTACCCACCATCCAGTGGGTTGGGGATTATTGCACCAAATGTTTTTGGAGGACGACGAACGTTATTATAGCCCCAAGCGTTATGATGGGTGATGAACGTTTTTGTTGAGCCAATCGTTATGGCGACTTTTGCTACCGGTAGAGGGTGCCACGAAGGTTGCGTTTGTTAGTTCAGATCCAGGGTCACCAATGTGCATTCTTAAGTTCGAACTCGGAACGTTGGTGTTCAGAGCCCTTAGACAAAAGAGTACATTCCGGTCTGGAAGTTCTTATCTGGCTTATGAACTTACCCTTACACTCTCTTCGTTTTGTAGTCATCGAGTTACTTCTTCAACTGCGTATCCTACGATTTTCATGGGTGGGCAATCAGTCCATACTTTTTTGCATCCCCCGTTAATCGCAGTTTAGATTGTTTATTTTTACGATAATTTATTCTATCGCATTATTATCATGTAACATATAGTTTCAGTTTACTTTCTTTGAACAATATGTGAACTTATTTCTAAACATCGTATCTAAATAATGATTATAAAGAATTACGCAGCCAGAGGCTTAACTTGTATTCGAACAACTGGACTTTCTCTAAACAAATTTCACTCAAACTTCAACAAAAATCTGAAAATGCGGTGCAAAGACAGTATACCAAATATCAATTGTCTGACTCAAAGCGTGTTGAAGTTATCTTTCGTCACAAACTGGCAGACGGATGGACATTTTCTAATATGTATTTCTCAAACCTAAGGTGGTTTAAAACGCAGAAATTCTTCAAAATGTTGAGTTCTAGTTTTTTAACGGTTACTAAACTTCCTCTACATTACGTATACAAGAAAGTAAAAAAAAACAAAAAACAATTGTTAAAGACATTATCTAGCAGGAGGAAAACTGACTAATATATATGAAAAATAAACTAATCTTCAAAATTATTCATCATTTACATTGAAAAAAATGAAAGAGAGTGCACCCTTAGGTGTAGAATTACGAAAGGGAAATCGCAATTGTATACGGCTTTTGAAATGCAATCATAACATCTGGATAGCTAGCTGTTAATAAAAACTAAAAGATGTATTTATTCAACTTCCGCTGGCCATAAAAATAAATCTTCAATTGTATGAAATAATTCAAGCGATTCTTGTCAACATTAACAGATATGTTTTTCTCATATATTAGACGCCTCACTTCATTTCGAAAATAAAAACACGGCGATGTGATAATATTTCAAAAGAGATGGTATTTTTATTAGCTTAATTTTATCGTTGTATCGCAGGGAATAAACAGTGATTCCCGGTTCATATTTCTAAAATCATGTGGACAGTTACATCCTTCGATTATACGCTTCAGTAGGCAGGCATTGTCGATGGAATTCACCAAGAAAATGATTAAATTCAATTTTGGAGCGAAAATGGTCTATATCCTGGATTCTTTATTCTTTATTTCTTTTTTTTAAGAACAACGTTTAAATTGAATGAACGAATTTCCTAATTAAACTGAATATTACCGAATGCAGATTCGTTGAACAAGACTGAATTTTTTTTTTATTATCCTGGATTGATCCTAAATTCAATTCTATCCTGATTATCTTCATTTGTATTTAAAAGCAAAATATTGCACGCTAATTAAAAAAAGTTAACTAAATATCAGTTTTAAAAAATTATGTCCAAAAGATATTTTCCCCTGGTTTTTTGATATAAAAAAGATATATACTTTAATACATTTAAATACTAATAAATCACTTTGAAGAAAAAATTGCAGAAATAAAGAAAAATATATTCTTTATGCTTCATATATTCTTCTTATCTCTTCAAAATGTTTGCAAGCAACTTTTTATTCTATTTCTTTTCTGAGAGTATTTTCTAAGTCCCGTTTCTTTAAAATTTGTTTGTTTAAATTGAATGTCCTAGTTTTAAAGTTGTAGTAGTATTTTTTTGCGATCTCGCAACTTTAAAACTATGGATTATAAAATTTTAAGCGTCTTTAATTTTCCAAATTTTATCCCACATCATTCAGAAGATATTAATTTCATTTCATTTTCTCTACTAACAATAATGATTCATATCTTGTCACAACAAAAGAAAGTGGACCGCGGTAGCCTGGTTGGTAGAGTGTCAGTCTCGCAAACGACAGGTCGCGGGTTCTGTCCTCGTCTCGGCCAAAGACCGGCGTGCTGGCTAATGGCAGTAGGGGCACGTTAAACAGGTCGTGACTGCAAAGTTCTCCAAGGTTCCATAACAAATTATACCTCTGAGGGTACTGAATCAGGGATGTGTCGGTCTCTGATTTGGATTTAAATTCTGACTTGCAGATGGACGAATGAGTGTATGAATGCTCTCGCCCGCCCCCTAAAAAGGGTTGTGTCATGTGTGTTCGAGCAAAGTCGTACTTTCACCTTAACGGTGCTCCTTATCAACGAAAGGCACCCACTAATGCCTTAATTCGAAAGAGCTCAGCTCATTCAGGCTTGGTATAACCACGTGACATCAGGCCCCCCCCCCACCATCCAGAAGAAAGTTTTTTTTTTATTTCATAATATTTTTTCGATAAACGCAGAGAAATCTGATTAGTTAATTATGCTTCCAATGTGGTGATTTTATTTGGTGTTCAAAATTCGGCAAACTCTTTTCAGTTATTGAAATTTGGGATTCCGGTAAGTTTCATTTTACAACTCTTTTTGAATGTTGAAGAATTGGAAAAAAAAATTGGATCACTGATTTCGCATGTAGGGATCAAAGTTTTATCTATACTTATAATAAAGCTCAATGTGTGTGTGTTGGCGCTCTGCAGGCCAGACCATTGGACCTACAGCTACCAAATTCGGTACATGTAAACCTTAGAGATCGGGAGTGTGCATCTTGGAACCTGTTTTTTGAATTTTTAATTTGAATTAAAATTTAAGCGAAATTTCGACGTTTTTCCGCTATAATTTCCTAAAATATTATCGCAGAAACATGATTTTTACATCATGTTAAAGATTAAAAAATAACTTTCAAATGGTATCAGTGTTTTAATGTATAACTTAAACTTCTATTTTTAGCAAATTTTTAAAGAAATATTTTAACTATGTTTTTTTCACCTCGTGACTGAATAAAATAAAAGAAAACAATGACGGAAGTTCAAATGAAAAAAACCCAACTATCATCGCAAATTAAATCTAAAGAAATGCAACTTTCAGCACGTGACCTGAAGCACGTTTTTCTCAAACCTGAAGGAAGGGTGGGGATAAAATTGATAGAAGCAGTATAGTGATTATAATTGTAGAGTTCTGTAATTTTGTTTGCTATAGTTAATTATTTATTATTTTTGAAATTCCTGAACAATGGAGCACTTAGGAGGCAAACGATTAAAGACTATTTAGATGACATGACTTTTTGTAATAAGAATTTGCGATATCGTTTCTTTATAGGGGACTGGTTTATTGATTTTCCTATTATCCTGATATAAAGATTAGTATGATATACACAGAAATCTGACAATTTTCGGAATTACACATAATGCATATTAAGAAGCTCCATTTTTGTAACAGCTGGTCAATTTATTGTCACAAGTCAATATGTTTTTAACATGATACTGATCTAGTATAATACTTATTATTAGATTTACTAGATTTATTAGTTTTATTAGATTTATCAAAGTATTTTTTTTAAATTTATTATGATTTTAAACTGATCTGCATTTATGCTCTTGCAGGATTGTTAATAAATTAGATGCTTGGTTTAATCAATATTCTAATAACTAAGTATAGAAACTTAGTCAATGATATTGAACAAAAACTAAATATTATACAAATATTTTACTATTTATAGAGTTTGGAATTTTTAATAATTTAATCATTTAGCACAAACTCGGAAAAAACGCAAATCAGAAAAAAAGTTTTTTCATGGCTTGCTACAACTCTTATTCAGTCTAAGGATCCTAAGCAATTACTTTGTGATATCGTTAGAAAATCACCATTAATTGTAACTTGTAAGCTAGGCTTGTAAAGTTGTGAAATAAATTAATAAATTAGTTCTGCTGTAGTCTCAGAGACAATAGTGTTCTTATACTTTCATTTCAAATAAAAACTTCTAGATCCAATCGATATTAGAGACCCAGAGTAATGGTTCGGTTTACTGATTCCTTAAATTTATCCATAAAAGTGATTAATAATATGATACTCAAGGTCCTTTTTTACTATATTGTTATGGATCTGTGCTGCTGCTTCTCAGCATAGTTGGTTCTATCACCGAAAAGAATGATTTAGATTACTTTGTATTGGATGCTGCCGGATAACGTATTAGTGATCCCGAAGCTTGGCGACGATTTTGGCATTAAAATGGATAATACTCGAAACTTCGAGAATTTTGTCAATCTGTGCATTAAAAGCCGATATACACCTGTTTGGTCTAGAAGTTTCTAACCTTGCCTCCAGGGAACTATAAAAGGACGGCAGTCTCAAGTTGCCAACATGAGTAGTCGGAAATAAATAACGAATCTTCCAGAAGATAGTGATGCTTCGGAGGAGTCAATTGGGTGCTGAGTCGAGCTGTGCGCCTTTGTTGTCTATTGCGTTAAATATTGTAGCAGCATCGTTTACTGTAGTCAGTCTTGTGGTAGTTATACAGCTAAGCGAGGGGCAGTGGAAAGTGTTTCAATCTTATGGAGAGAACATACAGCAAGGCCTCTCCTGCTGAATCTTTCAGACCGCTTTGTGTGCTGTGGATGTTGTTACTACTTGTAAGCTACTATCGTTGTTGCGTGGTGCAGTGTGCTCATCTCGGTTGTAAATAATTGTCATTTTTGTACTGTAAATATTTGTTGTCTTTGTGCTGTCCTGTCTTCGAGTAAATAAACGTTGTCGTACTCTTTCTACTCAGGACTGCTGTGTTTCTCATTCTATACAGCTATACAGCGCTATACAGAAGCTAACTCAGCGGATAGAAATCCGTAACAATATTTTATGTTTTCCAAAGTGAAAAACGGAATTAATAATTTGAAAGACTTAAGAGTTTCCCTTACTGATTCTTGACTGATTTAAATATATCATGAATGTTGAAGAAGTTTGGAGATTTTATTTCCTTCTAAGGAATAGTATTTGATGTCTATCATGTTCCAAAATTATTAAGTCGTTCTCGAAATAAGGTTCAAACCAGGACAGAAATTTTGCATTAAAAATTTCATTCTTAGCGTTCAACAACAAAAGTAATTAAAACATGTCAGAATTTTCACTCTATTCGCCTACTTATTCGTAACATTCTTTTACATTTTTGCTCAATCCTCTTGTACATATTTAGCAAAATGCCACTGAATTAATTATTTTTTTATAAAATAAACGCTTCTGCAAAAAAAAAAAATATATCAGAATTATAAAGTTTTGAATTTCATTATTTTAAGTCAATTAACAATCGCTTCGAGGAAACTTTATTCCTTGACTGGAGAATTTTTCTCCAACTGATTTCTGGAATGATATAAAATCTACATAAGTAATTATGTTCTTTATTCAGTTAAAAAAATGTTAGACTGTTAAGAATATTGCACTAAATATGACTGAAAAAACTGTTGAGAAACCATTATTGAAAAGCTAAATTATTATTATTATTGCATTTTAATGAGAGCATTTACCAATACATAAAATAAATAAATAAAATATACATTTATTTATGCCATTTAAAGAAGTATTGTTTGAAACCTACTTTAAAATTTCTTGAGTCAATATGATAGCTGAAACACAAATATCTTACAAACTATATGTTTATCTTGCCAAACATTTTAAGTTGGAGATATTGAATTGTTGGGAACTTTGGAACTATGAAAAGATACATTAAAGCAGATTTCTATTGCAGTCTAACAAAATAATGCATATGTGAATTTACAACCGTTTAGAAATTAGCAATTGGAGAACGTGTATTATATTCAATGATCAGGAAAATAATTACATCACATTTATATGAGTAACTAGAATAAAAGTTTAAAATATGGAATGTAAGGGAGATATGTATAAATTAATCTATACTTATAATAAAGCTCAATGTGTGTGTGTGTGTGTGTGTGTTGGCGCTCTACAGGCCAGACCGTTGGACCTACAGCTACCAAATTTGGTACATGTATACCTTGGAGGTCGGGAATGTGCAAGTAGGTGCCCTTTTTTCGAATTTTTAATTAGAATTTGAATTAATCAAAATTTAAGCGTTTTACCTCTATAACTTCCGAAAATATTATTGCGCAAACATGATTTTTGTATCAATGTAAAGATAAAAAAATTAGCTTTCTAATGGTATCAATGTTTTTAGTTTATAACGTAAACTTCTATTTTTAACGAATTTTTAAAAAAATATTTTAACCATGTTTTTTTAGCACGTGACTGGATAAAATAAAAGAATGCCGGAAGTTCGAAAAAAAAAATTATCATCACAAAATAAATCTACAGAAATGCAACTTTCAGCACGTGACTGGATAAAATAAAATAAATATAAAATATGATATTTTCTAACAAAATAAATGCAAAGCAAAGGATTCTATGATCGTTTGCAATATTTCAATCATTAATTCAATAAATTATGTTTATTTATTCAGGATATGCATTCAAATTCCGGTCCAATGGCCAATTTGTAAAATATTATTAATAGGCATATATTGTTTAATATTATTAATTTGATCTATATGAAGTGAATAATTTCATTTTAAGTAATTTGTGACAAACAATGCATTTATGAATAATGAGTTTTAAATTTCTTCATGCTTTGCTCTGTGAGCCCTATTTTACAAAATATTTTTATTAATATTTTAAATAAAAGTTGCTACATCAATCAGTCTTCTAAATCAATCATTAAAACTGACTGATTTATAAAATTAAAGAATATTATTAGGAAAACGCGTTCTTTTAAAACTTTCAGTCCATCATCTTAAAGAAAATATTAATTTCAGGCCAATCAATGCCCGGAGTTACTTCAAGGCTAATGAATATGTGATTTAATTGAAAATTTTAGAACCCATTACTCATGCCGAACCAGCTGGTCGCCAAAGGCGGCTAGTTCGAAATATAGCATTATTTGATCCATTATCAAGCAATTAGTATTGTAGCAAAACGGTTTAAAAGCAAAACAATTTCTAATTGATTAGCAGAAGTTTAGAGCACACGATTAATATTTAGACAAATCTAAAATAAATGAACAAAATTTAATTATAATAGTTTGCTGTCAGTTATTCTATTCTTATTTTTATTTCAGCTGTTTAAAAATGCATTAGGTTGAATTATTTACATTCATTTATAGAAAATAAATTCGCCCTTCTTTTCAAATAAAAAGACATTTCGAATTTCGTAACTAATCTTTTAAGATGATTGATGAAAAGATATCCGAAAGAAATTACATTCCCATAGTTTAAAGAACAGGATTTGCTCTTTAGCTTAGAATAGAAAATAGGAAAATTCCAATTTCAAAAAGTCTTAATGTTCAGAAAATGCAAATTGGATTGAATTTTATCATCAGGAAAACTTTTATCATTTTTAAAAAATCTTATAACGTTTATTTATCTTCCTATTGCAAATTAATGAAATAGAAATGAAAATAGAGTAGAAATGAAAAAAATACTGTGATTTTTTGAATTACCGAAGGATGTAGGAATAATTCAAATTAATTAAAAACGTTTGGAAATCGCATGCAAATCTAGGGTATTTTATATTTTCTAAACCTTATAGATAGGTATATGTTTACAGTTTGGAAAAAAACTTCAAATTGCGCTAAAAATTATGATCAAAGGATCAATAAATAACTGTAACTTAATTCAAATCTGAATATTTATACATTCTGCCGGGCCTACAAATATTTAGTGAAGTCTGATACATAAGACTATACCTGAATATTTCTATATGACTAATAGAACCAAAATTAACCACGTTATGAAACTTTTGTAATTCTAATCTCATCAACAGCCACCTCAAGAAAACAACATGCGATGATCGACTATTTTTGTCTTGACACAACCTTGGAAATGGTCCAATGATATTCAAGATTTCATAACATGTCGAGACGTAGCCGCTAAAGAGCATAAACTTTTTTTTCCATTTAAAATGTAAGGTTTTTGGTTTGGTTTAGTTACATAAACGTGTCGTTGTAATGCAACACGAGGGCTATTTTGGGACGGACTTTGTAATTTTGAACCACGGTCAGATGACGAGGACAACACCTAAGCAGACACCCCCCTCTCCACACCACACCAGTGGGAGGATGTTTGGCCTGCCGGATTTAACGTGCAAGAGACCCCTATACACGACGGTTGTTTGGTGGAAACGAGTCTCGAACCTGAAGCCCTTCGGTTCCGAAGCCGAGACCTTACCATCAGGCTACCGCGGTCCTTTTAAAATGCAAGGAGTTAAGAGAACTACATTAATATTTTAATCTGTATTCCGAACTTACTAAATAACTTTAGATTTGCTAAACCAACTATAACTTTGAAAAATTTAGATTTGCTAAATACTGCCGAATAAAAATTTAGCCTCATATATAAGTGTTTAAAAATATAGATTTATCATGTTTTTTCATCAGTTAGTTTACTTATTTAAGTAACATAAAATATAATACTCTACATCATTTAGTGCATTTTCAATTAGTGGTACAGAGTTTAGACAATAGCCGTTAAATCTTGATTAGAATGCACACCCTATATATTAAACTTTAGTATTTAAATATTTAATTTCTTACATATTTGCATTATGAAATGGTAACTGTTCAAAATGTTACGTTTACTTATTTCTTCTGTAAAACTTCTTTCCTGTACATTTCTATCTCAAAATTTCATGCGTAAATTTCTTTTCTTGATTATTTCCGACCAAATAAAGTGCGAGATCTGGTATTTACTGACTCATTTCGCATCAATAAGCTTCTACACAAAAGTTCCATTCATTTGACTTCAAAATTTATCTCTTCGTCTATTTAAGCAGATACATCAAAAGCCCTCTTTTCATTTTTGGCGCAAAGCTGAAACTTTTCTAAATATAGCATGTTTGAATCTCACTTTGTACCGTCTTTGCGAGCCTGTAACGCCGAGATCACCGGGTTTAATAGTGAAACTAAAACGCTTACCTATTCTTATGGATAAAATGAGATTACTTTCTGGATTTAAGTGTATTTACCCGACTTTCATGATGTTTGAAAGGAGATTATTTACGTTTATTAAAAAAAAATGCCAATGTAGAGATTTTTGAAGTACCATATTAAGAAAAGAATTACTTTATAAAATTACTGAATACAATCAGTATCTCGTAACTTGGGCTTTACAGCCATTTTAAGCATTTTGGAATTAAATTTGATTTAGTGAGAATTAATTATTAATAATTTAGTTATTACTTGAAAAAAAAATTCGTTACTTTATATTTATTTTTAAGTTAGTTTTAAGTTTTTTAATATTAAGTTTGTAAAAAAGAAATTATACCGAATAGAAGGAATTGAATTTATTTCAATTTCAGCCTTAAAATAAGTTTCGTTTATTCAAAATAAGTTAAGTTTCGTTGCCTACAATTTATACTATTTTTTCCAAAAAATTATGCAAAAGATTTTTACATTAAAGTGTTTTGAAGTAAAATACATTCATGTGAAAGATATTTTCGCATTTATTTGTGAGAAAACTTTAAGAATTAAAAATAAAGTTTCGATTATTTTCAAGTTTATGTTGCTGAAATGCCGAAAAAAAAAATCGACTTAAAATAATTTAGTCGTTTTTCCAGGAATCGACAGCTTCAACCTCTATATCAGCGACCTTTTCAAGAGTAATATAAATTCCTTAACAAGAAAGTTACTATCAATTAATAATCTAAATTTTTAAGAATACTTATGTAAACAATCTCATACATTCGTTAATATTCTATTTCTATGTAATTCCTATTCCAAGAAAGAATATTTTAAACCTTGTCTATTTTTAAGATTCTAAATTTCCTTTCTTTAATTAATTTTTCAAAAACGAAGGCATTCAAATGCAATTGTAGCAACATGGGCATTCTAATAAAATAATTGAAAATCTAATTGCACATTTTGTATAATTTTGTCTTTTTATGAATAACAAATAATTAAAATTGCGTCTTAACTTCTTTATAATATTACTAACCGCCTTTGGCGACCAGCTGGTTCGCCATGAGTAATGGGTTCTAAAATTTTCAATTAAATCACATATTCATTAGCCTTGAAGTAATTCCGGCAGTTTGTTAATATTGTTAATCATGATTTTTTACATAAAAACTATCATTTTAAAAATAATACATGAGATAAGTAGTAAAATTTGAATCAGTTGATGTTTTGTATTAGAAAATTATTTTACACATTAAAACAAACAGGAATGAAATAAATTATTTTTTATAAAGGTTTAACATTATCCGAATATTAATGCATTATGAGTTTATGTACAGCATACACATTTGTACATATTATTGAAGCATTATACATAACTGAAGCCTTGTGTTTATTATTGAAACATTGTGTACATTACAGAAGCATTTGGTTCATTATTGAAACTGATATTTTGTGTTAGTAGATTCTTCCGAGTGAACATATTAAAACATATAGGAAGGGAATAAATTATTCATTATAAAATGTCATTAAATTATTCTTTATCCTAATACTAGCCGTCTTTGGTGACCAGCTGGTTCGCCATGAGTAATGCGTTCTAAAATTTTCAATTAAATCACATATTTATTAGCCTGGAAGAAATTCTAAGCATTGATTGGCCTGAAATTAATATTTTCTTTAAGATGATGGATGGATAGTTCTAAAATGACACGTTTTCCTAATAATATTCTTTAATTTTATAAATCATTCAGTTTTAATTATTGATTTAGAAGACTGATTGATGTAGCAACTTTTATTTAAAATATTAATAGAAATATTTTGTAAAATGTGGCTCACAGAGCAAAGTAAAAAGAAATCTAAAACTCATAATTCATCAATGCATTGTTTGACTCAAGCCGCATACAATGTAATTATTTACTTCATTTAGATCAAGTTTATAGTATTAAACAATATGTATGCCTATTAATATTTTACAAATCGGCCATTGGACCGGAATTCGAATGCATATCCTGTATAAATTCAATCCTGTATAAGTAAAGATAATTTATTGAATTAATGATTTAAATATTTCAAACGATCATAGACTCCTTTGCCTTGCATTTTTTAAAGAAAATGTCACATTTTATATTTATTTTATCCAGTCACGTGCTGAAAGTTACATTTCTTTAGATTTAATTTGCAGTAATACTTGATTTGAATAAATGAATTAGATGTTACAAACGATTATAGAAACCTTGGCTTTGCATTTTTTTAGAAACTATCACATTTTATAATGGAAAAAAAATATTGAATTAATGATACAGATATTACAAACGATTATAGAAATGTGCCATTAAGTCGGAATTTCAATGCGGAATATCCTATCTAAATTCAATCAATCAAGTTTACCATAAATAAAGAAGATTTGTTGAATTAATTATTTAGATATTGCAAACGATGATTAAAGAAACCTTTGCTTTGCATTCATTTTTTTAGAAAATATCACATTTTATATTTCTTTTATTTTATCCAGTCACGTGCTAAAAGCAGCATTTCTTTAGATTTATTTTGCGATGATAGTTTTTTTTTATTCGAACTTCCGTCATTCTTCTATTTTATCCAGTCACGTGCTAAAAACATGGTTAAAATATTTCTTTAAAAATTCGTTAAAAATAGAAGCTTAAGTTATACATTAAAACACTGACACCATTAGAAAGCTAATTTTTTAATCTTTAAATTGATGTAAAAATCATGTTTGTGCAATAATATTTTCGGAAGTTATTGCGAAACAACGCTTACATTTCGCTTAAATTTTAATTAATTCATATTCTAATCAAAAATTCAAGAAAAGGGCCCCGAGGTGCACATTCTCGACCTCCAAGGTATACTTGTACAAAATTTGGTAGCTGTAGGTCTAACGGTCTGGCCTGTAGAGCGCCCACACACACATTGAGCTTTATTATAAGTATAAAAATAGATGAAATTTTAAATAAATTCTACTTTATATTACCAACTTTAGAAATTTTGTTTATACTATTTATGTGTCATGTTGCAAATATTATGGAATTTAAAAATTAATATCTAATTCAAAAGGTACCAAGAAACAGATTTTACATAAATTTATATATTCATTGATAATTAAAAATCTAACATTTTCAGAAGTTTTATATATTTAAAAAAATTTTACGGGCGATACAAATCTATTTATTATGATTTCAATCGAAGTGCGGATCAAGATCAAGATAATTTAGATGTACATTTTATCATTATGATGATCTTAGATGAAGCGAATAGATTAATTGCGAATTATAAAAGAAAATGAGAGTTTTCTCCTTATCATTTAAAATGATTTTTTTTGATAACCATATCTTCATAAGAAAAAAAGAGAGGAAAGACTTAGGCAGTTTATAATTTAGATATCAGCTAGAATTTGAGATTCTGTTTTCATTCTCATGACAGAAAAATTGAAACTAAAAAAAAGTAATACATATATAGAAATAAAAATTAATGTCTGTCTTTATATTTCTTATGCGCTGCCGTACCGCTCTTCTAATTGCGATAAAACTTTCAATATTTATTACTTGCACTTACTGGATGCTATACTTACTGTCTTGCTATACTTACTGTCTTACTTGATGCTATACTTACTGGATGCTATACTTACTGGATGCTATACTTACTGTCTTACTGGACACAACCCTGAAGTTTTGAATAATAAATTTTAATAAAATAGAACTAATATTATTTATGCTTCTCCTTTATATATCCTTCACTTTCAATGAATGTATTCATTTCCGAAACGAAAATAAATATATTCTTTATATTATTCCTAATTAAAAAAAGGCAGTTATCTTAAATTTCATACGATACTTCAAAAATTATTAGGTTGTTCGGAAAGTAATTTCGTTTTTTCCCGACAGAGGATTTAATTGTATTTTTCGCACCCAATTTCATACTTAAACCGCAAAATCATTTTATGTTTTAAGAGCTGATATAGCAAGGCTTGAGTGTGAAAAAGTGCAGCTGATTCTTCGCAGTAGTTTTTGGATGGTGCCTTTTTAAATATGGAGAGCAATAAACAACATTTTCGTCATTTTTTTCTTTTTTGCTATATAAAAGGTAAAAATGCTGTTCAAGCCAGAAATAAATTAGCCAATATGTGTGGAGAAGATGTGTTAACAGTACATCAGTACCAGAACTGATTTGCAAAATTTTTCCTTCAAATGAGGAGGCCAAAAACCACCTCGATCAGTTTTTTTTTTACAGCAAAGACCAAAACTTTTATGAGCGTGTAATCATGTTACTACCAAAAATATGGCAAAAGGTATTAGACCAGAATGGCAATTTTATAATTTAATAAATAATTTATTCATTAAACGAAAATTTCTTTTCATTTTGACAAAAAAATACGAAATGACTTTCCGAACAACCCAATA
>JAPMOQ010029703.1:1845224-1878322 GCA_026543055.1 Argiope trifasciata | reverse complement strand
CGTTTGAGTCCACAGCCAGTCTTGCTCAATCTCTGTGTAAGAAAATCTTTCGAAATAATTGTGCAAATTTCTTAGAATAATGGCATTAATTATGAATATTTTAGGTTAATAAATTAGATTAAATTAGGTTAGGTTAATATTTTAGATTTTGTTCATGTTTTAGGCAATTTGAAACATTGAAAATTTTAAAAATACAATTTATGATGTATTTACTACGAAATTTTAAATTTTCATCTTATTTATATAAATAAATAAAGAAATCCTCGCAGTTTAATACTAAATATCAATTAAGAATAAGAACTATCTAACTAAGATGCTAAAAACACATAAACATAATTAAAATTTATTCTGAGAAACGAGGAAAGCAAAAATTAAGAATAACTCATCGTTTTTCATGGAATCTTTCAAGACATGTAGAACTGCCTTTTTGTCTAACACACAATGGTCATTGCTTGTTTCATACTTAGGACTTGTTTTATGCAATTTTTTTCTCATAATTTTTAAATGCAAAATGCAAGAATAATGGGAAAGAAAAAAATTAAGGAATATACTGAAATTACTGAAAAAAAATCGTTAAAAATAAAAAAGAGCATGAGTTTTAAGAATAAGAAATCGTCTGGAAGGAAAAACATGTGAAATGTTTTCTGGCTTCAAACATTATCTGTTTTTCTCCTAAATCCAAAGACAATAAACACAAAATCTGCATCCCTCCCTTCTCCGAAAAATATGAATTTACAGCTTTCCCAAGGATACGAGGAGCGGTCAAACGGAAGATAAGAGAATTAAAAAACGAATATTCTAGAGGGTAATGTCCTCTAATGAAATCCCCACTCAGAAATCAATCACTATGGTTCGTTCTTAAACTAATTTGGAGCTTCAAAAGAAAAAAAAAGAAACATTTTTAAATAAAATTAATATAAAAAAAACGTAAGACTGGTTAGCATTTCCTTATATCAAACTGCGAATGAAACAACAAAGAATAAATTTTAAATAATAAAAATGAAATATTTAATATAATATTCTGTATAATACAGGATGGTTAAACGTGAATTTTTACTTTGAAAGGGTCATAAAAGGAGAAATAATGGATTAAAAGTTATTAAACTTGGTAATAGTTTAAAGAAGGTCATGAAATTTTCGGTCCCCCCAAAAAAAGTTCAAAAACTAACTACTAGGAGGGTAATTTCGTTGCATGTAATATTGTTAAATAAAATAGGGTATGAAGATATCGATTTAAAATGTGTTTCATTTTTTCTGAAATGTTTACGAACGCACTTTCAATGTAACGTACACCATGTTTTGAAAGTAAGTTAAATCGTATTGCTGCATTTTTAAAAGCAGCTCGTGGGATATGAGGATGAATGGTAAGCACATGTCGGTGTATCATATCTTTCAGTTTCTCCAAATTGTTTAGATTATCACCATAAGCAGTGCGTTTGAGATAACATACTCTGAACATGTTTTGTAATACATTTCAAAAATGATGAAACAAACAGGTCTTAAAGGTCAAGCTGGTCTTTAAAACAGATGTCTTCTTGTAGTGTTTTGCAAAATTTCATACAACGTCATTTTCCTCCTTGGTGGTGAGGTTTCTGAGCTTTAGTTCGGTAGAAAAGAAATTCCCATAATTTCTTTTTAACTATTATCAAGTTTGATAACATTTGGTCCCGTTGTTTTCCTTTTATAACCATTTCAAATTGGAACTTTAATTATAACCTCTTTTTGTATTATATGCATTATTTTTTGCATCAAATTATATTTTAGGAATTGTTCAATAAAAGTAAAAACATAATATATTCTTTATTGCTATTAAGTTGAAATATAGATTTAAAAAAATTGTTGAAAAATTCTGGAAAACTGCAAGTAAGAGATTAATCTTAGTTGGCCCGTTGGATTATAATGAACTAGCTGCCTTTGGTGACCAGCTGGTTCGCCATGAGTAATGCGTTCTAAAATTTTCAATTAAATCACATATTCATTAGCCAAAATTTAAGAAATAGTTAAAGTTAAAAGATTCAGTTATTAGTAGTTAAAGAGTCGGTAACTTTATTCGGAAAAGCTTTTTGAGTTTAATGCTCTAACAATTTATCGATTATGCTTCCAAAATATTAAAAATGTTTTTTTCGGTGATATTGCCAAAATGTTAAATATGTATTTTAAAGAAAGGGAAAAAATTATTGAATTAATGATACAGATATTGCAAACGATTACATAAATATTCCATTAAGTTGGGATTTCAATGCATATCCTGTCTAAATTCAATCAGGTTTACTGTAAATAAAGATAATTTATGGAATTAATGATATAGATATTGCAAACGATCATAGAATCCTTTGCCTAGTATTTATCATTTTAGAAGATATCACATTTTATATTTATGTTATTTTATCCAGTCACGTGCTAAAAGTTGTATTTCTTTAGATTTGATTTGTGATGATAGTTTTTTTTTATTTGAACTTCCGGCATTGTTTTATTTTATTTTATCCAGTCACGTGCTAAAAAAACATGGTTAAAATATTTCTTTAAAAATTCGTTGAAAATAGAAGCTTAAGTTATACATTAAAACACTGATACCATCTGAAAGTTATTTTTTAATCTTTAAAATGATGTAAAAATCATGTTTGTCCGATTATATTTTCGGAAGTTATAGCGGGAAAACGTCGAAATTTCGCTTAAATTTTAATTAATTCAAACTCTAATTAAATGTTCGAGAAAAGGGCTCCGACTTGCACATTCCCAACCTCCAAGGTATACATACATGTACCAAATTTGGTAGCTGTAGATCAAACGGTCTGGCCCGTAGAGCTCCAACACACACACACACACACACGCACGCACGCACGCACGCACGCACACGCACACGCACGCACACACGCACGCACACACACACACACACACACACACACACACACACACACACACACACACACACACACACACACACACACACACACACACACACACACACACACTGAGCTTTATTATAAGTATAGATTATAAATAAAAGGAGCTCTTTCGTCATTTCATGAAAATACAGTTTTTTTGCGATTATTTAAGGAAGATACACTTTATGATCTTAAGGAGTGATATTTCTGATTATGCAGTCTGAATAACTGCCTAAGGCACTAAGCAGAGGAAGCAGAATAAGTAGTCAATTAAAACTGATTTAAAAGGTTTTTCCAATTGATTTTCAAAAAACGTAAATTTTACGAATTAAAATTATTAGGATACTATTAATGCTATGAAGCGTAGTTGGTTAGGGTAGTATTTATTTCATGACATTCTCTCAGCTATTACAAAATTTATAATTGTGTATTGTTTGCTAAAATATAATTGCGGTATACATGAGTAATAATTTATAAATAAAAATTATACATTTTTAGAAAATTTTTGTTATAAATTATTCTAAAATGAAACATTATAATTTGATTAAGTTATTAATATATATTATGAGAATATTGAATTTTATTGAAATGTATAAATTAGATTAATTAATTAATTAAATAAACTTATAATTTTATTAAATATTTATAATAATTATTATATTAAATTATAATTATATTAATAATTAAATTAATAAATTATTAAATTAAATGCATAAATTAAATTAAAATGCCTTGCCTAGGCTGCAAAATGCTCTACAGTAAAAAACAATTATTTATGGTATTTAGATCCGGCCTTTTTTATAAAGGAGCCTTGGTGCAAATAAGCATTTGTGGTCTAAATTTTTATTAGAGAAAAAAACAAACCGCGAACGTATATTATTACTATAGTAAGTTTATTTAATACGCGATTTTTATCTTTACTTTTAATTACTGCAGGTAAATTAGAATTTTTTGCAATTTCTTTTTCAGTGTTTAATACACCAAGTGCATTTAAGTACTCTACACACATGAGTGATCGAAGACACTTCATTAGTAATTTCAATTTGCTGAAAGAGTACCAAGTACTTGCCATAGTAATTGTCAACATAAAGAAAAGTTTTAAAAAATATATTTAGAAATCAGTCATTATGTATATTATTTAGTATCTCGTGCTTTAATACATCCCTTTTATTCAAAATTAATCATTTTAGAACATTTTTCTGATTAATGTTTTATTTTTTTTATCAGAGATTTATTTAAAATACTTTTAAATCTATTTTCTATCTGAACAGTAAAAGTATCATTAACAGTGCCAAAAAAATAAACTTCTAAAACATTTGTGTGTTATCTCATGGCTTGTCTAAAACTGAGTTAAATTTTGGATTTCAGTTTTAATTTTATTGACCAAATTATATTAAAGCAGTCATGAACAATTGTTTTTGATTGAAATAGTTAATCTATTTTGTTTAAATTTGGACTCTGTGCATAGCAACTGTGGCACCTCCCCCCACTTCCAGATTTTTGGCCATGACGGCATTTAATACATTTTTTTAAATTACAAATAAATGATTGAAACTATTAATTTAGAGATTAACCACTGAATTACTAAACGGATGGTCAAACAATCCATACATTAATTAGTAATATTTAAATAATTACGTAAATATTATACATAAAATATTTAAGAAATTATTATTAAGTTCATACTTTCCTTTTTGTTTTTTTGGATGAAGTTCGTTTCTTGCAAACTTATATTTTAAAAATTCATGCTTAATTTTATTTTTCAGACTCTTTCCAACCAAATGAGATAAATTTAGAGATATATCCTTACTAAGTTCCCATCAGTAAGTTAGCTACTGCACAAAACTTTCATCCATTTGACTATAAAGCTCATCTCTTCATCTATTGAGAATACAGATCAAAAGCCCCTTTTCATCTTCGGCACAACATTGAATCTCATTTTGTATCGTCTTTGTAACATCGAAATCACCGGAACTAATACTTAAGAGGACGCGCTTCCGGTTCTTACGGATAAAATGAGCAGAGAGAATAATACATATACAAGGATATTTACCCGACTTCCTCGATTTTTGAAACGAGAACTTTTCCATTTATTTAAAGAAATTATCTCACAATAGATTTTAAAAGCACCATATTAAAACGAGAATAAGTGTACTATACAATCAGTGAGGACCAATGCTTTGCAACCTTTTTGACTCATTTCTTTAAAGCATAAAATTTGCCTTTATAAGAATTATTTTTCAATAATTTAGTTTTTATATAAAGAAATAAAAAAACATTGTCGACATAAGAAAATTCGTAAAAAGATTATCATAATAAAACAACTATTGTTTGAAAATAATTTCAATTAGAATTTGGATTTAAAATAATTTTTGTATTATTTTTATTACAATCTATATTTTTATTTGTAAAGACTTAGGAAATAGCCATTGAGTATTGTTTTTGTTACTACTTATGGCACTTATCATAAACGATCGATTTTTAAAACCAAATTTGTACAGAGGTTTTTGTGGGTAAAGGCCTCTGAGCACCAGAGGGCAGAAGTCTGTGATCTAGCTCATATGAAGATGACACTCATAACTCACTTGCACAATCCCTTTTTACTAATGTGCTCTTCCACATTTCACAGATAGAATATAGAGTAAAGGTGGGTTCAGACGAGGCTTATTATTGTCCGCAAACGTTGCTTCTCTGTTGTTGTCCCGGCATTATCCTCGTGTGAACACTTGAGGCAAAGCGGATAACGTTTGTCCCGACGGGACAGTCATTTGCCATTGTCCCGTTGTGGTCACGTGATTTTCCGGAAGTAGGCGTGATCTTCTATTGCGGACAATAATAAGCGTCGTCTGAACCCACCTTTAGGAAAAACCATGCCCGAACTAGGACTCGAATCTGGGACGCCCAGATCGTGGAAAAGAGGCGCTATTCCTATGTCAGAGCACTGGCACTATTGAGACATAAAAACAAATTTTAAACATAATTATAAAACTATTTTCGTATTTATTTAAGGGAAAATATTTTTTATCACAATCATTATCTAATTTTTAAAAATTTATTCTGAAATTTGTGGCTAGTGGAAATGCTGGGTGAAAATATTTGAAAGTCTCAACCTAATATCTGTAATTCGATAATTCGCACAACGAGTTCTGGTTTTTTTAAATCCTGCAAAAGATAGTTAATTATTTGGTGGTTAGTATTTTGAGTCGTATGCTGTCAAGATCAATTCAAATTCTTTGTTGATCCAAACAAACGTTTTATATAAAGCTTAAAAGACAAATATAAGATGCTCATTTGATATAAAAACAGGGTTCATAAAGTTAAATGACAAATATATATTTAAAAAAAAACAAAATGATTAGTATACTAAAAGGAATATTTTTGGAGATCAAACAAAAATCATAAATAGTAAGGAACAGATAAATTGAGATCGTAATCGCATTTATTGTCTATTTTATTTTTTGTATAATGAAGGCTTAGGATTTTTTAAATCATGACATTAAATGACTTCGAAAGCCTATTATTCTGCATTTCAGACTTTCACTGTTTTTACACTGATCATTCCCAGATTTTTAATAAATTTTTCCTCTATTATACGGAAATGTTTAAAACATTTTGTAGAAATTATTTTCTCTCTTTAGTCTTCATTTCTGATGAAATTTATTATAATTGATAAAAACAAAGTATCTAAGCCTAATCGGGGTATCTAATGTTAAATGCAAATTACTATATCAATGCTCTAGATTTCTTTTAATAGTTTATATCTATTTTCTAATCAAACATATGAAATAACATAATCAAAAAATATTCTTTGCCATTTACTACGGGTATTTAAATGAAAAGGTACGAAACAAAAATGTGGATATAATTGAATATATTATTAAAAGTATTCACCATAGGCCTGAGCACAAAGATTCTATAGATTAAAGAGCCGAAGTGTTCATTGTTCCCAAATTCCTGTGGCCATGATGAGACTCAATCCTTCACAGCTTCTTTGAGTACACCGTTCGAATTGAAACACTAATCTTTAAGATGCTTCTTCAGGGACCAAACACATGAAAATCACAGGGTGACATGTCCTAGCTGTAGGGCGGATGGTCGACATGCTCCCACTTGAACGTAGCCAGTTCTGCGTATGGGAAGCTGGAGACGAGTGGAAGAGCGTTATCATGGATGAAAACTACACCCTCAGTGAATAGCTCTGGTCTTTTTTTTTTCTTGATCGATCTGCGCAGTATTCGGAATGTCTCTCAGTACACATCGGAGTTAAAGGTTCTTCTGTGCACGAGAAATTCAACAATTAACGGACATTGGGTGGCGAACTGAAGGACGCTGTGAAGGAATGGTTCTCGTCATTACCTCACGAATTTTGGGAACAAGGAATCTTTCGGCTTGTTGGTCAATGGGATCGTTGCTTTCAGATCTATCATGTATACTCTTATTAAAGTCTTCATTAACACTCAGTTTTGTTTCGTACCCTTTCATTTGAGTATCATTTGGGCATTCTAAATTTCTAATAAAATACAAATATATATATATATAATTTCCTCACAGAATAATATTGTAGTGTGTATAATTATTGTTCCCATCCTGAAAAATTCTTATTTTATAATATTATTATTTTAATTAACACAAACCTGAGAAACAAAATACAGTTCACATTGCGGGCGATTCTGAGAGAATGTGCTTACTAAAGCAGAATGTTAATCACATTTGCAATGCACATGAATGTTAGACTTACAATCGATCATTTATAAGACCTCTAGTAGATAGCACATGCGTAGAAAATGCTGTACGGTCGATGACAAGTTACTGTTCCGACCTGAGAACAAACTGTCGCTATATTGTATTTTCTTACTCCGCATGCATTTATAGAATTTGGCATTTTTCTTGACCTTTTTAAAATTTTACCATATTTCTTTTCGTAAATATCCATCTTTTTAAAACTATAAACAGCGAAAAAGAAAGATCCAGCGACACCAAAATGACAGTTTATAACCAAGCATGGAATGTCTGAATCTATCTTATAAATTGTGGCAAATTCCGATCTGCGTATATTAGCCATTTTATAAATGTCTACGTGTAAAATCCTGCATAACTTTCAATGAATATCCAAAAATTCTTCATGATTAACATTGTGCCAATTTCTTTTCAATATTACCTATTTTTTATAAAATAAATATAATTATTTTCTTTCTACAACAATACAATGATTAAAATCTTGATCATTTATTACAATACATAGTATTTTCTAATGATTAATCTTCAAATGAATTATTTCATAAATAATAACTATAAATTTTATAATCTAAAATATTTTAATTAGCTACTGTTGAGAAATGGTTGTTACTATTGTTACTGTAATTATTAATAATTAAATATATTAAAATTAGTTATTAGTCACGGAATAATTACTCTCCATATACTGGTATATATTCTTTCAAACAAAAGTCGCAGTATAATAGCATCACTTTTGGGACACACTTTATTTCTTTAATGGTACATTTATATGCCAAACAAACATAACTTTATAAATCCGATTCACCAAACCTTTTCCCAGATTCCATCAAAATACAGACACCACATTAATAACAATTGCTCGCTTTATTAAATTATCCATTCAAATACTTCTAATTCTGATGGATTCCCAACGCTTCGCTTGCTTTTCTATAAGAAAAAAAAATAATTAGCTTTTATCTGAAGGCACATTCAAATCTGACAAAGTTCGAATTTCTCCAATCAATAGAGCTTTTCTGTTGAGATGGCCATTAACCAATACCCCTCAGGGGCCCCCGCAAAAGAAATTTTAATACCTCACTCTTAGCTCAGAAGTTCCGCCGAATTCTGCCTTGATTTAAATCTGCCATCTAAATGAGTCATTCGGTAATAGGCATCATTACCTTAGTTATTATTCCGGTTTCGTCTGAGGAATCGGCAAGGTCTTAAGAGGAAACAAGAGACTAGCGGAGGTGATCTGGGTGCATAATTGTGGTAACTGCAATTGTGATAGTTTAAGTATAAATGGAGATTTGCATTTAAAATCAAAGGCTTGAATCAATGAAGAATCCTTGTTGAATACGTCCAAGAGCGTGTTAAAGCTCAATGATAAGTAGGCTTAATGTAATTCTCCTGCACGATTAGGGGAAGAGTTTTAAAGAAAAGCTTAGCATTTCTTTAATTAAGATAAATGAAATATCAAAGTATAAACTGAAAATAATATAAATAAAATATCTAATGTAGTATTTTTTTAAAATTATGATTTCAAAAAATGTTTATAAAAAAAAGAGAAAAATTGGCCAATATATATTTTTCATGACCGTAAAGAAGAAATAAAATCTTTTTAAACATTTGTAGAGAAAAAATTTGGAAAATTTCTAGTCGGAAATTAATCTAGTTGGCACAATGGAATGTAACGAAGAATAAGGTCAGTAATCGAAGTTTAAAAACGATTAATCATTTCAGTTTTTCCCTGTATTTGGAGAAGATATACTTCGTCTTTATGATCGTAAAGGAGAATATTTCTGATTAAGATTTTTAGATAACAGTTTCGGGCAATTGGCTTAAGGGATCTGCCTTTACTTTTCAGTGATAATATATTTTGAAAAAATTCTAAAACGTATCTATATATCAAGAAAAATACCTGCTATATATACTAGCAGTTTTTCATACTAATACATTCATCAACAAACTTAATTTGGATGTAAATGAAATGCAGTTCTCGTAGACCGCACCCCACTAATTAAGTCCTAAAATTTCCCCTCCTCGGTTACAGGTAAATGGATAAAGTAACACTAAGATTAGTTTCTGTTTACAAGTGTATTTACCAAATGTCCCAAAAACAGATCTCCATTCATTTAAAGAAATTATCTCACAACAAATTTTATAATCCTTTGCAGATAGTATATGTATTCCTGTATAATATAAAATTTGCCTTTACAAAAAATATTTTGAGTAATTTAGAATTAATTTGGATAATTTAGTAATTAGTTGAAAAATTAAAAAAATATTTATTTAATTTATTATCCTACAATCTGAGCTTTCATTTGTAAGGACTTTAGAAATAGAAATAGCTTCAGTAATAAAAAATATTTTTAATGTATCACAATATTTCGTATTTATTTGCGGGGAAATATTTTTAATCTTGTGATTAAAATTAAATTATAGAACAATTTAACTAATCAAAATGATAAAAATTTTCCATTACCTAATTTTTATTTAATTATTCCGAAACTTCTGGTTAGCAAAACGCGGTGGAAAAACATTCGAAACTCCAAACCCACTATCTCCCATTCATTATTATGAACAGCACCTTCTGAATTTCTACATTCGGTTAACATACAGTTGATTATTTGGTGGTTAGTATTTGGAGTTATATGCTGCCCCGGACATTCCCAAGTCTATGTTACGCCAGGCAGAATTTTTTTATAAAGTGAAGGCAAATGTAAAATGTTACATAATTTCTTTTTTAAAACAAAAAACAGGGTAGATAAAGTTCACTAACATGCATTAAAATATCAAAAATGCAATTTGATTTGCATTTTAAAGGAAAAAATTTCTGATAATTATATCTGATATCCCTCGATATTGATGATATCCACATAAGGGATTTTAGCCTCTTCAAGGAATCGAATACTGAATGCCACTCACTGTATCAAAGCTGTGAGTTTCCTTTAATAGTTTATATCCCTTTTTTAAATCAATCATATGAAATTACATCATCAAGAAAGTAACTTTCTATTCATATTCTAGATTTCTAAGAAAATAATTCCAATTTGCATAGTATCTACATGTTGTTATAATTTTTTCATGGGATAATATTCTAATGTGCATTAGTACCATTTCTATTTTAAGAAAATAAATTTTAATTCTTATAATTTTACAATACTTTTAATTTCGTAACCTAATTATCAAAAGAAATGTGTATTGAGGACGATTATGATAAAAATACTAAAGTTGTAAATTGAATTTTAATTACATTTGCAATATATATTAACTTTACATGAATTTCAACGAATTCCTAATGGTTAAAATTGGGACTTAATTTCTTTTTATCATTACCTATTTTCTATGAAATTAATTCCTTTCTTTTACAGCTTTGCAACAATAAAATGATACAAAATTTTAATAATTAAGTGTCAATTGAATTCAGTTTTATTATTTTTTAATTGCTGATTTTTAATATATTTCAGAATTCATGGTTACGATAATTAAAGATTCTTAAACAACACTTTTACTATTTATTTTATTTTCACTTTTTGTATGCACTTTTATACATTGTTACAAATAAAAACCACGAAAGGCTATTTAAATCAGGAAGTCAGTAACAACATTTCTGTTCCACACTTTATTCATTTAATGATATATTCGTATGCCAAACGAAATAACTTTATAAATATACAGATTGTCATTTTTCTAATTTACAGAAAACGTTCTCAGATTAGATCACACACACATCCATATACGTAAACAATTGTAAACTAAATTAAATTATTATTCCAAATACATAAAAGTGAATTCTAATAAATCTCCTCTTCGTTCTTTTAAAAACAACAACAACAACAACAAAATCGATGAAGTGCTTTTATCAAAAGGCACATTGATACTTGACAAAATTCGAAATTCTCCAATCAATATTTAGATCTTTTCTGTTGAGTTGGCTATTAAAAGTAACCCTCAGGGATCCCGCAAAAGGAATTCCGATTTCTCACTGTTAGCTCCATAGAGCTGATATATAAATGGAGGGAGCTAGTAGCTTGTTTCCTGTCTCAAAAAGTGTACCCAACATGAGTCATGTGACTTTAGGAAAATCTGGGAGAAAGAACACCTTTTTGGCGCCATATCGCAAATGTTGGCATACTCAAAAACTGCATCGCAACATTTAGCTTCCCGGCAATGGGTCCAGTCGGTTTTCATTTCCGGTTAAACCGACCGGAAATCCTATAAAAATAAATCCTATTTCAATTCCTAAACAGTTTATGTTATATATATATATATTTTACACAAGTATTCGAGTTAAATTATATTTAGATTTTTTACTTTGTTTTTGTGCAATAATTAAAAGTGATTATTTTTCTTTTTTAAATAAACATTTTATTTCCTTTCTTTGATAAAAACATTTCAAGATTTTACATTAGATGCTCAAATGCTTTCTATCATTCTCTCAAACAGATAAAAAACAGCTTTTTAAAAACAGATTATTAAAGTGACGTAAGTCTTTTTTTTTAAAAAAAAATGTTTAAAAAATGTTTTCATTCATATTTGCAATATAAATTATAAATATTGAACATTTTTTACAAAATGAATATCAACAGTTAAATTAGTGCTAATTAAAATCACCAAAACAACAAAAAAATGATAAAAATTACAAATACTTTAATTATTAATTTATATTTGTAATTAAATATTGAGATTTTATTGTACGCTTTTATTAATAAAGCATTATTAAGGAAAATTGTTCTATAAGGTAAATATGCCATAAAAAATTGTTTTGCAAAATTTAGATTGGGTTTAATATTGTTCACGATATAATACAATAATTGTGGTTAAAAAGAAACATCATATTAGAAATTTTAAAGAACTTTATTTGCATTAAAATAAACACTCAATTACTAATCGGTCAATAATGTTAATGTAAACACTTGTATTGGCGAGAAAAAATCCCGCCAAGCTTGTAGCCAAGCGCTTGCAACACATTCGAGATTAAAATAAAGCAAGTAACAAAATATAACGCAGTTACATCAGTTTAAACGAAGCTTAGTAACATGTTAAATAAATTCAATACAATAACTAAGCCAAACTATGAAATATTATTGAGTTATAACACCAAAATCTCTGAGTGATCGATGTTAGGAAATTTTAAATTGACTTAAAATGGATATAAACAGAATATGTTGACTGTAAATACCTATGAAATGATAAAGGACTATCCTTAGAAGTTTTTTCTTTGCATCCAATTGCACGGCAATAGGTAAACATGGCTTAAATAAGTTTTAAATTCCAACAGTTAAAAGCGGGAAAAAATCTGCCATTGAAATATAATGGGGAACGGAGAATGTGGTTACAGCTAACACAAATTCTGTCTCACAGTCACGTGATTTTATATTGTCCTACACGAAAGTAGGGTTGCACTCCCTCTATCAGTGTCCCAGCTCTATGGTTAGCTCAGCAGTTTCGCCGAGTTCCGTTTTGATTTAAATCTTCCACCCAAATGAGTCATTTGGTAAGGGGCATCATTACCTTAGTTATTATTCCGGTTTCGTTTGCGGAATCTACAAAGTCTTAAGAGAAAACAGAGGCGAGCGAAGGCGATGTCCGTGTACAATTGTGCTGTTTGTGGTTGTGATAGCTTAAGCATACGGGGATTTGCATTTAAAATGGAATACTTGAATCAATGAAGAGTCCTATTGTAAGTTACGCCGAGAGGCGTGTTAAAATTCAATGATAAGTAGGCTTAATGTAATTCCTATGCATGATTAGAATATAATTTTAAATTTTATCTCTTTATGTAGAGTGGCAATAAAAATTAAGCGAAAAATTTGAAATAAACAAAAAAAATATTTTAATTTTGTATGTTTTATAGTTTTTATGCAATGTATCATTTTTTTATTATATAAAAATGAAGAATTTTCTTATATCATAATTCGGGGTGTAATACAATGATCTCTTTAATAAGATAAAGGAATAGGAGAAATTTGTGAAGTTGGTTTAACTTATTATTTACTTCTGTAGAAACAATGCAGTAAAGAATACATTTTATTGATTGAGAACTTCTAGTAAAGCATTTATTATAATTCTAGGAGTCGTATATGATGAAAAATTAAAAATTGTGTTGATTTCAAAATTATTTTATCATTGTTGAAAATAGAAATTGTTGAAAATAGACATTCTGTGAGGAATTTCTAAAAAGTATATTATACATTGTTAATATAATCCTAAGTAGGGATTGCAATACCGATATTGTGAATCATTTGTACAATTTTGTAATACCGCTATTCACAAATTTCAATACCCTTTTTTCGGTATTTACTAGAAAATTGTCTCCATTATATGTTCAGGGATCGTCAACATAGCAAAATAGTATACATTTTTGATTTTATGTCTCCTTAAGGGACGAAATTAATTAGATGTTGTAACCGTACTGTAACCGTAACTGTTCCTCGGCCCTCTATCGGCCGTTACCATAAACAATCAGTCCATGCCTTGGAAGCAAACGTAAAGCATTATGTAATCCCCAAGTATTATTTTTACGCATATATGTTAAATGTTATTGTCCTAAATAGTTTTGTCCCCTTGTAAATCATTTCCTTTAATGTCATTAAATGTATTTTTAACTAAATTGGCATGATTTGTTAATTTTAATTGTCTACTCGCCCTTTAATTTTGGCTTTAATTTTAATTTTAATTTTAATTAATTTAATTTAATTTAAATTAATTATTTAATTTTAATTTTGGCGCCCTTTTCGGTCACAATAATTTGGCACCCAACGTGGGGCGCCATTTTTTTGTAACCGTAAACAAAACTAGTTACCGTTGGGCGCCAAAAACTATTCCTGCTAGGGAAAAACTAAACTCTTAAAGAAAGAAGCTAAATTTACTTAAATCTTTTTAATAAACATTAAAGGACATACCACACAAAATACGATACACTGATATAAGATTAATACAAAAAATTAGTTAAAAGTATAATAATCGGGGGAAAACATCATCTTTACTCCAGAACACAGACTGAAGTTTTTGTGAAGTGGCCGCTAGGTGGCGAGCTGGAAAAGTTGTCCGGTTACAATGTGAATATAAAGTTGCATTGCACCATCAAGAGAAGTGATAAAATATTTGAAGCTTCCAAAGTGGAGAGTCAAAACTGTCCTATTACAGCTCTTAGCGATATTGCACACTCGCAGGATTCGTAGTCATGAATTAAAGTAATGTAAAATTTTAAATCTCAAAATTTTTCTTAAAACACGATTCATATCATAAAAGCTCATCCAAAAATGTTTGGACAGACCCTGGGAGTCGAATTAATTAAAAAAAATCACAGAGTTATTTTTAACATCTTAATTAACTCACATTATTTTCTTGAGAAGAATACCCTATCACTATTATTTCAGAAATTAACCGTTATCTCAAAACTCGCTTAAATATCTTTTATATTAAATTTCAATATTTAACTTTCCAAATATTTTACTGGTTTTATACATAAGTTCCTTAAAGTTAAGGATTAAATACACCGTTATCCAACTTCTATTACAAAAATTCATGCTTAAATTTCCTTTCAATTACATAATAGGGTAACTCTGGCATTTTCTAACTCAGTTCCCATTAATAAGTTAGTTGCTACTGAAAAGTTCCATTCATTTGACAACAAAACTCATCTCTTCGTCTATTTAGCAGATACATCAAAAGCCATCTTTTCGTTTCCGGTACAATGCTGAAAACTTTTCTCAGTATTGAGCATTTGAATCTCCCTTTCTGCCGTCTTTATGAACATATAACAGCGAGATTGTCGGATTTAATAGTTAAGAGAACGCACTTACCTATTCTTACAGATAAAATGCTAGACTGATTACTTTCTGTTTATAAAATTATTTACCAGATTTTCATGATATTTGAAAGGATGTCTTTTTCGTCCACTTAATAAAATTACCTCTGAATAGAATTTAGAAGTGCCATATTTAGGGAGGAATTCTTTAAGGTATACAATCAATGGTCAGTATTGCTTTGTAGCCCTTTTGTGTGTTTTGGTAACATTTTAAATCGGTATGATCCAGATTAATTTTTCTTTAATTTATTTATTAACTAAAAAAATATAAAAAAAATTTTCAACTTGTTGTAAATAAGTTAATAAAAAAGCAATTTTAACTAAGAGATAATCTAATTTAAATTAGCTGAGTTTTAGCTCATACTGCGACATTTTAACGAAATCTCAAATTCGCTTTCACTAGAAATAACATTGAATAATTAATTTATTTATTAGTCAATGAAAAATAAAAATTGGAATTTTGATTTAGGCACAGCTGCTATAAGAGATTGAATCAAAGCAATTATAAATTCCAAATTATTTTTTATTCAAAGTTTACTTTACAAAATTGATTTATTACGTTGCCTGCAATTTTTACGAATCTGTGCAATGGCCTTTAAATAATAGAAAAAATTATTACGTGTGTATGCAAAGTGAATATTAAAAATGTTATTTTCTTATTTATTTATGAGGAACTTTGATTTATCTCAAATAGGGATTCATTTTTATGTTTATTTCAGGTTAGAGAAACGTTATGGAAAAATGCTTAAAATTCCGACTTCAGTGTTTTCTGTTTCTACGTTATGGATTGCACATTTTGCCCTATATAATCCAAATAGTGGACATTTAGTTAGTTGGAATTTGGAGTTCTATCTCTCAAAAGTCAAATCTACTTTTCCTATGACAAGCGTATGGTTTGTATAAAAAATTAAATAAAAGTGTTAGTTGCTACAAAATTTCTCATACAAATTTAAAAAAAAACTATTGATAATGCTTGTAAATTAATGCTAATAAATTTTTAAAAAACTTTTAAAAAAGCATTTTTATTAGTATTTTAAAAAAGGATTTCTTTTATCTTTGAAGACCAAAACAAAAATCATAAATGTGTGTCAGATCGTAATCACATTTATAAAATGCTTTAATTTATATATAATGATTGATTCAGATCGTTTTTAATAATATTTGGTATTGATTTAAAGCTATCTCCTATATTTTCTTTTACCCGGTGAGCTTTTACGACCTTTGCTTTGATCTTCAGATTGTAAATTAATTCTTTATATTACTGATGATGATGATGATGATGTCGTGTACGAATTTCCACGGAAAGGGGGTGCAATAGCTTTTGAGGGTAAAGAACCTCGAGCTCCCATTGGGTAGAAGTCTGACTTTTAGCTCAAATGAAGGCGGCACACACATTCGCTTGCACAGCCCCTTCTTTCAGGGGGGCTCATTCACACCCCTCACAGATAGAACACAGAACAACCATGCCCGAACCCGGACGCCCAGATCACGGGGAAGACACGCTACCCCTATGCTAAGACGCCGGCCTTTCTCTAAGATTTTTTTAATGAATAAATAAATACAAATAAAATTTTAAATCACATATATAACACTTAAAAAACCATCGAAAATTATTACTGATAATTTAAGAATTTATTAGATTAGAAATATGATTATGTAGCTTATAATTTTAGTACAACGGCATTCATATTATTTCTTGTTGCTTTAGCCCATGCATAACGGTAATATTTAATTATTAAATCCTTTCCATATACCAGGGGTCTCCAAACTACGGCCAGCGGGCCAAATCCGGCCCGCCAGTGCCATCAATCCAGCCCGCGACAGCCAATGATTTATTGATGTTATTATTCCTGTGATAAGTTGAAGAAGAAAACACAGAATGATAATTACTCGGTTTTCTTTACCAGCAGGGTAAAACTTAACGACAGAAATGATGACGCCGAAAACTTAAGTATCTAAGCTTAAGCATATTAATAACTAACGCCTTATTACTGGACTCAATCACAAAATACTGAAAGTTCCATTTATCTTTGAACGTTCTGCATTCACTGTCGACTTTTTGGCTTCTTTTCCATACTAACAAATCACACATAAAAACTAAGTCAAATTAAAATACTTTTATGCAAGGGTGTTTCACAATAGACAGTTTCGCTTCCTTTGCCTTTCCTACTCAGACTGACTCGCGGTTGCGCCGCTAGCCTTTTTATATGCAATCACTGCCATCTCGAAGTGATCGGAATACACACATCGGAAGAAGTGTCACAATACACAATAGGAATTGAAATGCAAAAAAAGCGTAAGTTTGCTTAGGTCGCGCACTTTGCGTCTATTCTAGACTAGAATAGACTAGAAAGAAAAATTAAAACTGTTTTGGCCCTTGGAACATACTGAAATAATCATTGTGGCTCGAAGGCTTCAAAGTTTGGAGACCCTTGCCAAATAGCTTCTTTCAGACTCATTTTGTCAGGGATAAAGACATATTAGTTATATATATGAACATTTCTCATTGAGATAGGTTCTATGACATTCTAGAGATATCAAAAACAAAATCCCGATTCACATCTCTTCAAATTTCCCTATATTTTAATTGTTTTTTTTTCGTACTAATATCTATATCCACATCATACATTCATAATTGTTATTAGTAGAGATTATAGACAATTGCTGATTAGTACAAAACACTGAAGCTCAACAAATACATAATACTGCTGTTTTTTTTATTTGCAGAAAATTTATTTAAAGTATTCATGTTACCATGCATATTTTATTAAATACTAGCCGCCTTTGGCGACCAGCTGGTTCGCCATGAGTAATGCGTTATAAATTTTTCAATTAAATCACATATTCATTAGCCAAAATTTAAGAAATAGTTTTAGTTAAAAGATTCAGTTATTAGTAGTTAAAGAGTCGGTAACTTTATTCGGAAAAGCTTTTTGAGTTTAATGCTCTAACAATTTATTGATTATGCTTCCAAAATATTAAAAATGTTTTTTTCGGTGATATTGCCAAAATGTTAAATATGTTTTTTAAAGAAAGCGGAAAAGGGAAAAAGTTATTGAATTAAAGATACAGATATTGCAAACCATTGTAGAAATAAAGAAAGTAGGGATTTCAATGCATATCCTGTCTAAATTAAATCAGGTTTACTGTAAATAAAGATAATTTATGGAGTTAATGATATAGTTATTGCAAACGATCATAGAATCCTTTGCTTAGTATTTATTTTTTTAGAAAATATCACATTTTATATTTATTTTATTTTATCCAGTCACGTGCTAAAAGTTGCATTTCTTTTGATTTATTTTGCGATGATAGTTTTTTTTAATTCGAACTTCCGGCATTCTTTTATTTTATCCAGTCACGTGCTAAAAACATGATTAAAATATTTCTTTAAAAATTCGTTAAAAATAAAAGCTTACGTTATAAACTAAAAAAACTGATACCGTTAGAAAGCTAATTTTTTGTCTTTAGATGGATATAAAAATCATGTTTATGCAATAATATTTTCTTAAGTTATAGCGGAAAAACGTCGAAATTTCGCTTAAATTTTAATTAATTCAAATTCTAATTAAATATTCGAAAAAAGGGCTCCGAGGTGCACATTCCCGACCTCCAAGGTATACATGTACCAAATTTGGTAGCTGTAGGTCCAACGGTCTGGCATGTAGAGCGCCAACACACACACACACACACACACACACACACACACACACACACACACACACACACACACACACACACACACACAGCTGTATTATAAGTACAGATGTCTGATAGGATAGGGGGAGTTACACAAAATTCTAAAATTCAGGATTCTTTAAAAAGAGCGTTTATTGAATGAATTGGCATGAACAACACATTTTAACAGTCTTTATTTGATAATATATACCTCTTTCTGGTTTAGAAATAAAAAATAGACCATTATTTTAAATGCCAATTTTTATGTTACACACATACATACATTAAATACATTTCATTCATATAAATGCGGAGTAATTATAATTAAACTTCCCCAATAAACAGAATCATACAACGCAAACGGGTGAACGAAATGTAAAGAAATTTGGAATATACACTATAGATGCGCTCATGGAATTTGGGAAACATTTTGTTAGTTCCAAAATGCCCACTAGATGGCACCTTTTCCTGAAAAACATTAAGTTTAACACACCAAATGACCAAAGCAGAATATAGAAGACAATATCAACATTTGTTGACTAGTTTCTGATCGCCTTATCACCAAACCATATTAAGTAAATGCATGGAAAAAATAACAGTACGCAATTCGCAAAAACAAGAACAGATTAGGACGAAATTTCACAAAAGTAGCAGTTGTTAATTGTTTCCATGCTGATGTACGAAAAAGTACTCCATGTGAGCACCATCATTCACTTGGAAAACTTCAAGTCGGTAGACAGTGTGTTCAACAACAGGTCGTATGAGATCAGTACGGATGCTTGGCACTTGAAGCGTTATGGAGTTTATTTCTTTGTTATTCAACGTCTCAACAAGACATTATCATCTTCATTACAGTCAAAAACATCAAACATGACAACGACTGCAAACATTTCTTACCCTGTATGGGTCAAAACTTCCTCTTCTTCGCAAGCTTGGAAATCTCGACATTTTAACCTAAAATTGCCATCTTTTACCTGTTTTAATTTTATTACTCACAATTCTTGTCCTGAATTATTAATAATGTATCTATATTCTTTTTTGCTTGTTTATTGTGTTAAATTTAATGTTTTCCCGAAAAGGTGCCCTCTGATGGACAAATTGGAATTAAAAATCTTTTTCGAAATTCCATGATTGCAACTTGTGTATAGTCTATAGATCAAATTTTGTTACAATAATCCGTTTACCCGTTTGCGTTGTATGCTGATGATGTTTACTGGGAAACTATAATTATGGCTATCCTGCATATGTCAAAAATTTTAAAAAGTTGAAAATAATAGCAGCATTTTGTATGATGCATTTAGCCTTTGCAACTACAAGAAACCGTAATTCATTTATTATTGTTCCAATTATTCCCTTTACTGATGAAATAAAATTTCCAAATTATTTCTATCCGGAGGCAAACGCAAAACTGAAAAATTTCTCATATCATTCTCTAATCAATATTTGAAGGCCAGCATTAACAACTATTCCTCAGGGATCCCGCAAACGGAATTTTGATACCTCACTACTAGCTCAGCACTTTCTTCTGAGTTCTCTCTTGATTTAAATCTTCCACTCAAATGAGTCATTCGGTAATAGGCATCATTATGTTAGTAATTATTCTGGTTTCGTTCGTGGGATAGGCTGTCTTAAGAAAAAACAAGAGACGACCGAAAGCGATCTGCGTGTATAATTGACCTAACTGTGATTGTGATAGCTTAAACATAAGGGGATTTGCATTTAAAATGAAAGACTTGAATCAATGAAGAATCCCGTAGATGGATTCGGCGAAGAGTGTGTTGCGAGTGCACGGATAAGCAGGCTTAATATAATTATCTTGCACCGATTACAGGAAAATTTTGATTAACGTCTCCTGATTTGAGTTTTCCATAGATTTTCAGAAGAATAAATTTAAAATACTAAAAATAACTTTTGATACCTTATTATAATCTCTAATTTTTTTAATAAAAATATTTAATAAATCAAAACTAAAAACTTTGTAAAATAGCTTTATTTATTAGCGTATAAGAGGAGAAAATTTAATTCTTATATATAAAAAATTCTAGTAAGGGATATATAAAAGTTGATGTCACATTTATTGAAAAGTTAAAGTTTTGTCTAAAATTTTTAAATCAGTTCTTCTTATGAAAATAATGTTTTATTGAAAGGATTTCAACCGTTTCACCAAAGTTCTACTCTAAGAGTCCGTTACGGGGCTAGTTTATTTTTCAAACGATGGGTGCAGGATATAAATCAGGTTATCAGAATGCAATCACTTTACAACCTTAATTCCATATTTGGCCCAGAAATATCCTATTAATATGGAATCTGCATGGTCAGGCTAGGTAAAGTTGATTTTTTGTTTACCCCACGACGATTTGCCTACTAAAAAGAGTGCAAGACCTTAAAGGTCACAGGGGAGATAACCATTATTTCTTTATTAAAAAGCTTACAGTCATCGCCAGAACATGGCCGATAAAAATACGGATGTATATTATAGTTCATTTGACAAAAATAAAATATTTAAATTAAATAGTTCAGAAAATTAAGTCGAAAGGTATATATAGAAAGCAATAACCCTTATAAGCATAAAAAATATCACAATGTCCAAAGAATGGGAGACATAGTAAAGATAGTAGTATGTAGCAATAGACATATAGCACAATATCAAACAATGTACCAATATCCAAAATCATATAAAGTGAATTATCCCATTATATAAATTGAAGAATAGGTGAATGGCACAAAGACAAGGCGGAAAGACAAAGTAGAAGTAGAATTATAAAAAAGAAAAAAAAACATTACTATAAATCAAGAATGCGAACAGAAACGTACAGTTTTTAATACCAATAATCCTACATAAAAAACATACTAGAAGCTGTACCAGAATAATTGCGTAAATAAGGAATAAATTGACTTCAAACAATCGAAGACACAGATCCTAGCCTCAACTGAATTTCCTCACAAATATATTTAGAGACTTCGCTAATAATGATGAGGAAGATTTGAGAAGACTCGTTCTTAATTACATTAAGAAACCAGTTAGGTTTGTATTCGTTTGAGGGGCGGGTGAGGTAATAGGAACTAATGTGAGTACATTCAAAAGCGAAATGGGCAGCATCCCCCAGACAACTTCAGATACAGAATGGGCTGTTTATTATATGAAATCTATGTAAATAAAAAGGGGAAAGACCATGCCGAGGGACGAACAACATAAAAGCATTTATTTTGTGTTAATAGATTGAAATCGACTCTAGGCACATACTCTCTGATCCTTACACTTTTGTTTGAGCTATGTAAATATCGTTGCCATTCCTACAAAGGCCAGTTATTCATTGTAATTAGTAATTATTCATTATTAGGCTAGGTGAGGTTAGTAGTGAAATTAATAAAAAAAAGTTATGTCTAGCTATATGCTGAAGAATTTCCAACTTGGCAATTAGGTAGGTTCACAGGGCTGTAGTTTCGTGCACATATGATAAACCTAGCTTCCAAACAAATAAATTTGTGAAAATGACTCTTATGAATTAAATATTACCAGGATAATAACTCTAAGTAAAATTTATGTAATTCTTATACACTTCATTATGATCATTTAGATATGGCATTCAATATGTTACCAAGCATATTTTTAAATATAATTACATGTAAACATTCAGAAAAACTTCCAATAAATAAGAACTTTTAAAAATAAATAGTTTTAGTTTCAAACAAAAATTTAATTCCAAATCATTAAAACGTTGGGTAAAATGAAAATGGTGAAACTGAATCATCCATTTTAAACATATTGCAAAATGCGTCTGAGGTTCCAAAACGTCCAAATCCGCTGTTTACAACATACTTTGAAGTAGCAGATTTCCATCAAAATAAAAACATTAATCTAAAATCACAATCTAAAGAAAAATGGAACTAGTGACAAACTGAAAATCATCATGTTTACTCAAGTTTATTAAACATATTACATAATTATTAATGTTCATAAATTATGAAATAGCCATTAATGAAGCAATAATATATTTATTACGATCAGGACTATTTAAAATATATTGGATGATTGTCGACTAAATATTTAAGAAACGATTAATTTGATATAGGAATCTGCTGAACACACGGAAAATAATAAGTATAAAAATTTAACTAAAATCATTGTTATTAAGGAAATAAAACATGCAATGATTATTATGGACATAAAAAATCTCACAAAACCCTTAAAACACACATTTTACGTGAAGAGATATTACAAATTATTGCCAAGTTATTTAAAATAAATTTATTATTTTAAATAACTTGGAATAGACATTAAAACAATTTGGAATAGACATTTTTTTTAATAAAAATATTTTGAAGAACTTTAATATCTACTTAATTCGAATTACACTAATGCTATATTTACACATATTTTTCTACCTTTTATGAAAGTGATTTCATTTTAGTTAGTTTTATTTATCTTTTTTTTTTCATTTATTTGAACTAAAACTAAAATTTGGTAGCTTTAATGACCAAAATTACTTCAAGAAATGTGAAATTATCCATAAAGTATACTTCAAATATCAATTTCTATTAATGGCATATCCCAGTCCAATGTTATTTTCCGATTTATTGATACTTCACCGCTTGTGAATTTAAAAATAATTATGAATATCGTTTATATTTAAATTTTCATGACACTTTTAAATATAAAAGATAAAATAAATTTCAAAGATATCGTTATAGCGCGATTAAAAAAACAAATAATACATTCCCATCCCAAATGTTCCATAGATTTCCGATTGAAACATGACTATACGCTTCCATGACGCAGGAAATCATCTGATTCATTGGGAAAATAAAGTAGAAGGGGTAGGAGTTGCTCTGGAATTTCGAACAATCTAAACTTTAAGCACAGTGTTTAAGGGAGAAAAGGAGAGATATTGTAACGTTTCTTCTCCCCATTCTTGAGAAGCCGCATTTTCAACCAGCGGTTCACCACCTGTTAAAACCTTTATTGTTAAATGCCTCCCGATTGTTAAATGGGGGATCATCTTATCGTCAAGTGGTCGTGACATCTGGTAATGAAGGATTTAGTTGAAGGATCACACCTGAGGTAATTATCGGTTAAAAGAAATTTAAGCGCCTTCAAGAGAAAGAAGGGTCAAACCGTCTGGACATCAACTATTTCCCATTAGAAAGGAACTATAATTAAAATGTGTGCCAGAACGGTCAGTTACCAGGAACCCTTATTGATGAACATTCTCACGCCAGGCTGGAGATACAAATGAGGGTATTCTGCCAAACGGCTATTGGGCAATAAAAAGCTCAAGTGGATCAATATGAAATGAGAGACAAATATTAGAGATAAAATGCGGTGCTTTTTTTTTTGAAGGAGGAGAAAGACTTTTTGAATTGCTGAACTGCATTATGCTCCACACTGGAGGAGTAGTAGTGTTAACTAACAAATTGTTAGTTTCTTGTGGTTTTAACTCTTTTCACAACGTTTTTTTACGATAAACAACCTTCGACTGCTGTGTAAAAACTATCAACTTCCAGCTCATGCAAATATCAAAAATTTAAACCCAGATTAGAACAAATTGTCCTTTATATTATACATATCTGTAAATAATTTTTTTTTCTGAAATTCTACTCTTTTAATATATTGGTCAGGGTGAAGACATAACAATGCTTTGGGGAGAAGTGGTTTTGTAAGCCTCATCTGACTTTTACGTTTAACAGAATCCTCTAGAATTATGTTCCGCTTATTGATTAGTTTCGATGTCAGAGTACATGAAACATTCATTCAAACTCGAATCTATTTCCTCAAAATTCTGGTATTATAGAAAATAATATTCTAATCTATGTTGCTGAAAGCAGTTTAACTAATAGAAAGCTTTAATAACTCTAATAAAACAATTTTGTGTGTGTTTATTATCTCTAAAATGAGAAATAAGTTAATCTGGAGAAAACTAGTTAATTTAAACTTTAATTAGAATTATCCTTTAAACTGCGGAAAATTGTTTTAGTTCTTAAATTTCCTAGATAATCTGCATATTATTTATTAGATACTCGTTAATCTGTATATTCCCTACTAGTTAAAATGAAAAGTTCTTTTCCAGTTATTTTTCGATATCTAAAGAATTAAGATAATAGAATGGAACAATCAATACATAAATTGGTAGAATCCATCATCAATCAATTGAAAAACTATAATAGAAAATAAATCAAATGGTTTAAAATATCGCAATGAGGGAAATAGACAATGCTATTTATTTTTCGACATCTAAAGAATGAAGTTTGCCCACAATCAACACATTAGTGGATAGAATCAATCATCAATCGAAAAACTAATACAAAGAATCAAACGCTTTAACATTTTATTGCAATAAAGAAATGAATTTGCAAAACATTCGATAAAATTATGCTTGCTTATTAGTGGAATCCAAATATTGAGTCTCACAGCAATTGGTTTTGAAGACAATTACACCTATTTGTGATACATTTGGAATCGTATTTTTTGAAACCCTGTCCAGAAAGGACATGGCTGTCCCTAATGTCCACATTACCTAGTTAAAATGAGGAAAACTCTTGATTCTCCTTTCACAGTGTAAAATCAGTTAATCTTCAGATTAATTAAGTAATCTGAGCAGCTTTCGAGCTTTAACGTTCACATCCTGATTTTTCTTTTAGATTTCGCCTTACTAAGTAATTTATATTGGCTCCTATGCTATATTATTTCTATATTTGTGGCTATTACCTTTTTTTGAGAATAAATTTATGTCCATACTTTCGTATGCAAAAATAGTGCATCTTAAAAAATAGAGAATTAAAAGAATGCAGTGATATTATCGAACCGCAAATTATTGAATTAAAGCAGTTTCTTTAATCTTATACCAGAAAAAAGTCGTTTCATCTCAAATAATAAAAATCCAAAGATGCTTTTACTCAGAAGTATAAAAAAAGTTATGGTAATCAAGAAACAAACTAAAACTAAACTCAGTGGCAAGGCAGCCCATGTAGACCTAAGCCTACAATACCCATATCTGCTTTCTTGATTGAGATTTCTGGGGTGATAGGCATGTATTCTGGTTAGATAGGCAGCCTAACGTGGAGTCACCTGTGTTAAGTCCACAAGCATGCTTGGTTCTTAGTTTATCGACCCACTGTTTTATCGACTTTTGCCCTGACCGAGGATCGAAAAAAATCAAAAAGAAGAAAGAAAATAAAAATTTTCCAAACATATCGTCTTGTGTTTCACATATCAACATTGAGACTATTTTAATGCTTAAATGTATTGTTCAACATACTTATGGACCCTATATATATATTTTAATTCATATAAATATATTAAAGAGAATGGATATCGATTGAAATAATAAGTCTTTTGACAGACCTAGATCCCACCAAGATACCTCACTCTCCATTTTATTGATCTGCCCAAACGCAATTGATTTCATAAAATTTTCCTAAAACTCCAATTTAAGATTTATTTCTTTAGAGTAAACCAGCATTTTGAGGTACATTCTGATAAGGAGAAGAAAGGGAGGAAGCGAAAAAAGCCCTCCGAAGATCTGTTTTGATTTCAACCTCCGATATTGATTTCCAACCCTTTCTTTTCACGAATTTTATTGGTATCCGTTTCCGATAAGTGTTCATTTCTTGTCTTTTTGCTGAGTTACCAGATCTTCTGTTACAAATTGGTTCTTTAAACCGCCTTAAGTATCGGAAGCATCATAAAAAAGATCTGAAAGATTATTTCGGTATAATGAGATTTATAGACATACCGTATTGTAATGAAAAGTAAATGAAAACTGTAAAATCACAATTCTTTTGAATTACTCTTCTTCTTCCACAAATTATGTGCAATATCATCTAAATAAAGGATGATTTATAAAGAAGTATGCAATTTCAATGCATCATAAATCAAGAATAATGCAAATCATACGTCACCTGAAACGGAATTGCATGCGTGGGATTATTTTAAATTTTGTTAGAATCAGTCAGATGGTCTATGTGACCCTTTTGAAGGGGGCCGTGCACCTTCTGTCTGAACACTACACAGAGAAAATTTACCTTAGGGAAATTTCGTATGGGTTGCGATGTGAATTTGCGATTCTCTCTTCCCCAAATGGGAACGTTGTATTTGTGCTTCTTCCTATTGACATGAAATGTTGCTTCAATGAAAACTCAATGATCATCATCGAAGTCATCATTTTCCAAACGAAGCTACATATTGGTATAAAATTCAAAGCGCTTTTGTTTATCAAAATCAGTCAGATTTAGCATTACATGTACCTAGAATGGAATCATTTTCAGCTTACATTCTTGAAATTCTCCAGACGGCGGGTTGAGAAATTTGCATTTAATGACTTAACCTCTGAGGTTTTTTCTTGGATTCGTTGAATGACGACTTCTTGCGATACATTCAGTCATCCATGACTTATACCTTTGCACAAACACAGCGTAGTGTAAAATTTTTCATGCCATCGATAGATAAGTCTTCTAATTGGAACTTTTTTTCCGAACTGTGTTCGAAAATGCTATTGCACATGAGTTGCGAATTCCGTTTTACTAAATTGAACGCATCTCTAATCCACTGCAAAAGCCGCCATTGAACTAATTACATTACACACATGCTACTGCTTATGCGACCTCTGTCAAGGGCGAAACAAGCTTTAAGTTACGATTCACTAAAGCAATTCGTGTCTGTTACAGTTTACAGCATCTGAAAAAGTGCACTGTTTTTTAGGAATATCCCTGTATAATAAATGAGATTTTAATATTGCTTGGTTTTTACCTCTTAGTATGCAAAGTATACAATATAAAAATGTTTTCGTCACAAGTTTATTTGTGCGAACACATTGCATGGCATTATTGTTCAATAGTCTCGAAATATTAACTTTCTCCCTGAAGTCTTCATTTCTTGTCTGTCATGTGATCCTTGGTGACTTTTTCGGGTATTAATCCCTGGTATGCGGCCAAAAGTACCCAAAAATTGAATTTACATTTCAGACACGTTCTTCCCAAACGACTGAAATTAAAATTTGATAAAGAGCTACAATTGCAGTAAAAACATCACAAACCAAATTTGATATAATTAAGTTATTGTACTTTTGGGTTATCGTATTTACATGCTTCTGAAAGGACGAATCGAAAGACAGTCAATACCTTGTCAGATTTCGCTAAAAATTTGGTAGGCGTCTATAATAAAGATGTCAAATCGCTGTATCAGATTTTATCGATCTTGGTCTTTTCATTTTATTGTAATCATGCTAATTTATATTTGAGCAGCATGGCAAACAGCCTTCCTTCTAAACGGATTTTGTACACAATTTAATAGAAAATTAAAAATTTTGAAATAAATATATATACCATATTTCATCCATGTATCTCAAAGTACTTTTGAGTTATTTGTTTCAGAGGCCGACGGGCATTTCCTCAAAATGTGTTTTTCGAATTCAGGGAGGTCTAATTCGTGGATATTCATTAAAATCTGGAGTTCAATTTTTTTGATGATTTCTACATACTACGTATCCGAGAAAGTTAGCGCTTTTAGCTCAATCATAATGAAATTAAGGATTTTTTTTCTCACCAAACTCGTAGATTGCAATCCCATTTTGAAGATAGTGCATTCTGAGGAAGTTTGTTTGCCATGCTGTCCAAATGTAAATTAACGCGGTAACTACAAAACAAAAAGAAGCTAGAGGGATAAAATTTAGTACACTGATTTAACATTTAAAGTGTATATATCCTCCAAATTCGGAGCCAAATCCTCCAAATGTTAACCAACTGTCGGTCTGTATTTTTGCATTCATATAAATGCAGTAATCCAATAACGCAGTGACTTAAATTTATGAAAATTAATATTTGATTTTGTGACAATAAATGTAACTTATGTTCCAATTTGTTTGAACATTCAAACTACAGATAAACGAATTTGAGACCAAGTACTAAAAGAGAATAACCATCTGTCGATTAGTACTTTCATATGAATGCAAATATGGTAATTTATGTGCAGTAATACAAAGCAAAAACGCAGTGTTTAATAACAACGTAATGAATTATTAATATGAAATTTAATATTTAATTTTGTGACTGCAAGTATAATTATGTGCCCTATTTCGGTTACAATTCATCAGGAAAAAAAATCATCGAAAGTAATGCTTACCACATCCCAAGTATTAATCACTACAACAATCGCCAAAGATTGCATGCTAATAGACTCACCAACGTACGCGATTAATAAGGCATAAGTATATTTATCAGAACATGTGAGAAAGTTTCGGTTGGTTGGTTGTGTGTGGTTTATTGGCGCAAGAGCCCCACTTGGCCAAACTGCGCCAAGCATAAGGTAGAACAGACATTTAAAACAACACGATTTTAAAAGCAGACGTAAGTTATTGAAACCACATGAAATGTATTGAACACATGAGTATTAAAAAAGAACGATTTTAAAGAAAGACAGGTAAAACTGACAAAATTACTCGAAAATTTCCAACGTAAGCAAAGAGCATAGGTTATCAAATATACTGTAAAAAACAAATAGATTTCAACTAATTAAAAAGATTTTGATGGTATGTTTCATCCATTAAGTCACGCAAAGTAGCAGAGAGAAAGTTTCGGAGAGACCATTCCCACTGGTTTTAGTCATATGTAGTAACCTTTTAAAATTAATCAATTCTACAACGAATTTAAATTTCTCTGAACCTTTTTTTAAATAAGAAATAAGGCATAGTTTTAAAAATAAACACACCGCAATTTTTTTAAAATATTTTCTGTACGTGAAAACACAATTTTTTTTTAAAAAAATGTTTTAATTAAATGTCATTACTTATCAGTAGATAATAAATTGTGTAAAAAATTTTTTTCTCGTCATTCATATTTAAACTATTCTCTTGATTCTGAACTTATTTCTTCAATTAAATGCAATTCACAACACCACAAGAGTGAAGTTCAACAAATAAAACAGAGAAAAAACCCAACCAAAACTGCTTTTCTGGCAAAACTCGCTGATATTTTAAAAACAAGCTTTTTGGCCTTATTTTAGAGACGTTATTTTATCCCCCACAAATTTTTTTCCCTCTAGAATAGCTGAAACGGATAAACCGGGATTGTATCTGATGAATGACAAAATCTCTTTAGGATGGCAAGAATCAGTTCGCTATTCAATAAATTTTCAAAACAACGTTGGCTTGGTGTGTTGGATATCCGATTCCGGGGACATGTAGCTTCTTCTAAGAGAAAAAAATAATGCTAGTGGAAGGAGTAAGCATATTTTAAAAATTCGCTTACAGTGTAATGATTTGTGGTTTTCATTCACAAAAATACTTGTCTTGGAGACATTTGATACAAATCGATGTAGAAAAATGCGCATATTTATTTAAAGCTAAGCAGGTAAATAGGTCCTTCACAAATGCACAAATAGTTGAATTTAACAAAAAAAATCTTCTCAGAAGTATTAACATAATTATTAAAGAACTAAAAAGGATTAAACTATCCACTCGTTTGCATTCAGCCTTAAGAGTATCTTTCTTATATAAAGGATGAAAAATTCATCTAAAATCACAAACCATTTCAAATTTTACTCTTTTGCACCATATAGGTTCCTCTCAGACACTATTTCAAACGGCGCATTACTTTGGCGCTATTTTATTTTTTGAGTTATGACAGCAGACAAATTTTTGTCTCGATTTTCTCATATATTTCGACAAGATACCTCTTTGTTTACTCAAAACAGTACTTGTTTCTTCGTATTGTCCCTTGATTCAATTGGCGATTCCGTTAAACCAAAGACTTCAAGATTTCGCCAAAATGGTTGCATCTCTTCATGCCAATTTTCAAATTAAGCTGTGATCAAGTTCCATTATGCAATATGATTATGTATGACTGGATACAATTCACAGACATATATACATCATAGAGTCATTACTGAAACAGTAAGAAAACCCATTCCCTCAAATGTTTATTGAAAATGGAATGTTAGTTTCACGGATCGGTCAATGTAAGGATGGACAGTACTAAAGACAGCAGTCGACCACAACGAATCCTGTCGATGCTGCTACGTTCAGTGATGGCGGGTTGGTTGGCTGTATAATAGAATAGAATAGGTGTTGTCGTAATGACAAGTGACCGGAACAAAATTGTCTTTACTGTTTTAAATTGTTATTAGTGGTTTAAATAGAATGGTGTGCGAGGCCTTGCATTATCTTTTCGCCTCTTCACGATATTTAATTTTTAAAAATGATATAAATGCATTAAACTATAGCACTCTGATGACTCCCCTTAGGCATCATTCAAGACGGTGCATCATTTTAAAGCTTTGTTTATTTATTTTTCATTTCTGATTGTTAAAAAAACCTGAAGAATGGTAAAAAGACGTAGATAAATTTTTCTGGGAAATTCAACTTAAAAAAATTATATATTTATTTATTTGAACAGTTAACAAGTTCTATTATGTGCATAATTATGTATCTAACTACTTTTCAGAATTGAAAAAAGTTAATATTTTATTTTGGTAGCTCACAATAAGTATAACATCTGGCTAATCATTTTCTCCCTTGCTCCAATGTTGCTACGCCACTGCATACTTCAAACGGAAAGCATCATACAGCAAGATAATAAGAACAAAATAGAGAAGATACAACCATTCTCTATAAAAGTGAAGTTATGGTAGAAAGGAGTAAATTTAATTGTGTAAATGAATTTATGTCATGAATTATGGTACCAAATGCTTTAAAATTGAAATTTCGAAAATTTTTGAAATAAATTTATCATTGGAAAATATTCACTGTGCAGGATTCATATGTCTTCAAATACATTTTAAATTTATAAACCTTTATTTATAACAGAAAAATTTTGTTGATGCAGAATTGTTCACACTTTCCAATTTAAAACAAATTTGTACTCAGACTACTGATAATTTTTATAACTAAATTTATTTGATTAAAATAAGTTAAGTGAGTCCAGTTTTTTTCCTAAGATTTTGATGATTTTAATTATATCTATAACAATACTAGTTTGCAATTGATCGTCTTCATTATTAAAAAAGAGGAATATTTGAACTTTTTTCTCCAATAAAATCAAGGCCAAAGATAAGATGAAATTTAGTGTAAGGACTTAATTTTCCCGTTGCCCCTGACAACGTATTTATATTAGTACAACATCCCGCTCTCATGAATATAGATTAAAGGGATGATTGCCAACACATCTGCGTTCCGCCTATAAACGACAGATCAGCTTGTTTTAGATGATTAAATTCCTCTGGCTGCCTCGTTTAAGGCGACTCTTTCAAGGAGGCAACCTTAATTGTTCATCAGAAGGTTGCCAAAGGTAAACACCTTCAGAAATACCTTTGTTCTGATTTGCAAAAGCTGTATATGCCGGCTGAGACTGGAATGTTATATATATATATATATATATAGTAAAAGCTCCTTATTCGCGTTTTCACTATTCTCGGATTTAAAAAATGCGACCCAATTCCTGTATTCGCGGCTAAAAATTTCTTTATTTGCGGATCTAATAAGTACATACATAATAATAAAAGGATTCCAATAGGTATCCAACCCAATATTCTTTGCAATGCCGTCAAATGGACTAATAAAAAAAGTAAAATAGATCTTATTACAACTTTGTCTGCTGTTATATATGCTGTTAACACGTTCACTGCCACTACTCTCGTTTAACATCACGACCATCTATCTAATAAGATGACCCCTTCTTTGCTATCTTTTAACTGTAATAGGAAAGGTGTCATCTAATTACATAGACGGTTTGGTCCTAGAAAAGAACGCAATCTACGAGATATCTCGTAGTTGGCAGTCAATGGGTTAAATGCAAACATAGCCGAAATCGCGAATGGAATAGGACGAGATGTGTTCTAACAGATAGAATCAAGTGACATTCAGGAATGGCTTGAATCGCAAGATGAAGATCTGACTAAAAACGACTTGGAGGAAATGTTAAATTCACAGCCCACTGAAGAAGAGGTTTCAACAAGCAATGGAAACGTGACATTTCATATGAAAAATCTTAGTGAAGGTTTAAGAATGGCAAAT
>JAPMOQ010029703.1:1832712-1844824 GCA_026543055.1 Argiope trifasciata | reverse complement strand
ATTTGGTATCGTAATACAATTATTATAAATGGAAGTTATTTATTTAGTGTTTCATCAAATATGTTTATGGATATATCAGAAGAGTAACAACAATTCAAACTATATATACATCTTTATTCATTTTAAATTTTAATTAATTTCCTCATTGTTTTAATCTTAAATTAGCTCATTACTTTATTCTAAAATTCCCTTATTTCTCGATATAAAATCAAACTTTTTAAAAATAATTTCCATCACGCATTCTCAAAAGTGAATATCTGATATTGAATTTGAATTCATCCCTACTCAAAATTCAAGAATAAGCATAAAAATCTCTAGCACCTACGGCATTTATTCCAAACATATCTTTTGTTCCCTTTCCAAAATCGACATTTGTCACAGAAGTCTCTAAGACTTTTTCACTAAAAGCACCAAGGGGAAAAACTTCACTCTCTTTTCCTCTATTATACCCGATGGAAACAGATGCGTTTTATTGGTTATACCCAAGTACAAATTATGCCCTTCCGTGGAAAATTAAAGTTAAATAATTTCAAATTGTCTTATTCATCGACGACTCATCTGTAAAAATTATGTTGCATGTATGTAGGCCAGTAACATAACCACAGGGCAAAAGCATGCTCATGTCCCGTAGATGTTATCTGTCTTATTAAGATATCACCACAATAGTTTTGAAGAATAGTGGTCGTCATGAATATACTCTGACTTCCGTGTAGTACGTACAAGCATGTACAAACCCATAGTATAGGAAGGTGAAATTTGCTCAGAATAGAACCCAGGACCTTTGGATCTAGTAGTATGTAGTATGTAGCTGTTGTGTCTAATGCACCTTACCCATCTTTGTATGGCGAGCGGAGAACTTTTTAGCCACGCCAACCGTTATGGCGAGTGTGCGTGAATTGTTGCGTAAAGTGAGTTTGACGACTTTGGTCCCGGGTAGATGGCGCCACGTCAGTTGCATGAAGGTTGAAGGTTCATTGTACGAGGTCACCATTGTAGAAGGGGAAATGTTCTCGGAATAGAACTTGGGACCTTTGGAGGCCAGTAACATAACCACAGGGCAAAAGCATGCTCATGTCCGGTTGTCTGTCTTATTAAGATATCACCACAATAGTTTTGGAGAATAGTGGCCGTCATGGATATACTCTGACTTTCATGTAATGATTTATTACTTATTCACTCTAATTTCATGTAATGATTTATTAATTATAGCAGTTCTAGTGTAAATAATTAAAAACATTTTGTTTCTATACTTTACAGTTCTTGCCTTTACTTAAAGTTGAAAACAATAAGGTATTTTAAAACGAAAGGTAACCTAAAAAATATTTTAAACTGCCCGCATGAATGTTTGGGGACATTGAAAGACGTAAAGGTACCAGAAATGAATTTATGATTACAAAAAGAGAGCTAAGCTTATGAAAAGTCAGGCAAAACAAGAATAAACTAAGTGATAAATACTTATTACAAAATTACGAAAAAAGGGAAGAAAAAATAAAACCATCATGAGAATGATTAAACAATCGCAGACAAAAAATACAATTCTATAAAATTAACAAAACAGCATACAGAGGAGAATCTCAGAGAAGGCGAGATGAAGTATTTAAAGAAAATGGGAACCTATAATCAGTAACATTGTAGTATAGAGTGATTATCATAATTTGCAAATTATTGTTCTCTATCATCACGAAGTACCCAACAAAAGTGGTACGATTGGTCACAATATTGGCTGACTTTCAGAATATCGAAGAGCATCGTTGAAATATCGGGAACTATATATTGTGTTAATAGGATTATGATATATTATAAATAAAATATTGAATAAAAGAACTTATCACAATAAATTTCAGTGCGAGTATCCTATGTTGCATGAAAAATACTTGGAAGGAATTCCAACTCTCACCAAGTATTGTTCAATCTATTGTGTGTTAGGCTAGACGTGGCTATCTGTGATCCAAAGTTTGTATTAATATCTTCAGCTGTTACAGCAAATACTTTATACTTCATGTGACCCCAAAATACAAAATATAACTCAGTAACACCGGGTGAGAGTGGATTTACTAAGACACTTTTGCCATAATTTCATTCATGTCATTCTCATGATTGTCGAATGTGAAATCACGATTCTTACTTTAGGTGTGCCATTTGATAGACTAAAAAAGTAAAAACATAACCATTCCAAAACAAAAATTTTTTATAGTATTTAATAGTTTTTCTGTAATATATATATATATTTTGCTACCAGAAAAATTCTTGTGACTACTATATATAATAATATTTTAGAGTTTATGTAGAAGAATTGCCAAAACGTTAGCAGAGAGGAATGAAAAAAAAAAGGGATTAAAACTATTTAAAGGAGATTCGAATTTCTAATCTATGGTATTTGTTGCATACCAACATTTTAATGCTATCGCATGTTTTGCTTTTGCTTTTTAAAAATTTAATGACAGTAATGACATAATAGTAAAGGGTATACTATTTTTAATATTTTCACAACATTAGGTATAAGTTGTGAGGAAATTAAAGACCTGTTTTTTATCAAAACGTAATGAAATGTATTGTTGCATAGTGAAACGCTAACGTATGTGCGCTCAGAAATCGATCATACTACTTATTGTCGAATGGCAACAGGTATAATGGTATAGTAAACAAATTGTGATTTGAATTTCAGACTGCTTCATTAAATATTTCCACAACTCCATTGAATTTAGAGCAAAAATTAACTAATTAATGGAGTCGCAAAACACATTAATAGAAATGCTCGGGAAAATATCCATTGTATAGCCAAAAAGTTCATTCAATCAGAAGAAAGAAGATATAAAATAAATGAAGGCTTCAAATAGTAGTAAAATCGATTGAAGAAATCGTCGGCAAATGGGTAATTGGTATGACTTGCCTATCAAAATTGATGTTCACGTCTTCAAAAATAGTTATCTTAACATTCAAAATAATATTTCTTTTCGCACAATTCTTTTTATCTTTTTAATATTTAAAAATAGATTTGGGTTATGGATACATGGATTTGGTATCAGATTTCATAAGGATCTACATTTTAAATGGAAACCTGTGAACCAAATTTTGTCTAATTAGTTCTTTCCGTTTTGTAGTTATGGTGTTTACTCGTACTAGAATAACCAGACAACCGATTTCCTTTGAATGGATTTTCTTAAAAAATTTGAAAGAAATCTACTAAGTCAGTGTAAAGATTCCGTGTAATATCTTTTCATTTAGTTCAAATATTTGAGTTATCTTGATAATTGCCAGATAGACATTCAAAAATATTTTTTTTTCGGGACTCTAGAAGCTCTGAATCTTGGAGGTTCGTCAAATCACGAGTTCGAATTTTTCGCCGATTACAATAATTTATCTTTGTTATAATGGATATATAGTAGAATACGAAATTTTTACTAAATGCACAAATATACAGAAAAATGAAAAGCATTGGCGTATTTAAAAAAAAATTAGATAGCCAGTATAAATCAAGTAAAAAAATATTGTGAAACTCTCAACTTAGCATTAAATACTAAAACTCGGAAGACGTTTTACATTTTAGAATGAATTTAACCTTTTGTACTCGGATGTCTCTTTTCACCGACCACTCTAATATGTTGATGTTTTATCCATTATTTTTTTAAAAAATTTTGATTGTTAAAGAAGAATACAAAATGGAAAGAAGATGCAAAACTAATATATATTTAGAGCAATAATTAATTTTTTTATATGAGGTAAGTAATTATGCATCGAATAAATGCAAACGATTAACATTTTAATATTCAAACTAAAATATCCATTAAAATTTATTCTCTAAATATAAATAAATTTATGAGAATTCTTTTGAAACTTGAATCAAGGTCATTACTTCAGCTTTCAAATTCATAAAATTCTAGAGATGACTTAAAAATTTATTTTTGTCGAAACAAATTTTATACAACTTGTAAACAATTAGAGTGATAAATTTTGCCGTAGAATAATTGTTAAATTGGAATCATATTTTTACCTTTTAGTTTTTAGTATTTTGAACTATGCAGTACTTCAGATTCTAAATTGGGGTGGGATGCTATGAGAGTTGTCCAATCCGTTCTTCGATACATGGCATCTAAATTCTTTTTTATGAACAATGATGTGGCCTTTTTTAGAGATTCTTCTTTGAATTCTTCGGCCATCTTTAAATATTCTACAGTATTTTCAAGTGTCAGCTTTCTCTTTAGTTCTTCAGTACAGATTTTTTGCAGACGCTTTAGTTCATATCTACCTGCAACCTCATATAACTCCTTTGGGCATTGTGATAATTGAACTGCGGATATTTCATTTTTATATATATAACTGATGAGAGATTTGAATACTTCAGGATTGACACTACGCAATGTGGTTTTATTTCCATATTTTAGATGTTTATCAATAAATTTTGGAGCCCGCAATTGAAGAATAAATTTGTGAGCTGTAAAATATTCTGTTCCTACATGAATTTGGACATCGGCTAACTTTTCATTTTGCATCATATCACTGAAGTTTTTTTCAGTTTCCTCGACATCATCAGTGCTTTCGTCGTCTCGATACGAAATCTCCGTTTTAACTTCTAGGCCATATAAAACAAAACGAAACTCTAAATCCAAAGTACAATCCAAAGCTTCCTTGGAAAATGTGCATAAATGGTTACAAATTGCATGAGTTTCTTTGCTGTAAAATATATTTTTAACCTTTACGGAAAATCTTTCTCCACTACCATCTATAACAGAAGTCTTGCTTTCCACTCTTACAGGTTGGTCATCCTTGGAGTCACGGTTAAGTAAAATACAAATGGAGCCGTCTTCGGTATAATGAATTGTTAAATGCCAATCTTTATGAAAACCAGGAGTGAAAGAAAAATTAGGACTTTTGATTCTCCCGGGAATTTTTTGAGCGTTATTAATGCTCCACTTCATTTTGTACTTTCTTTTGTTAATTTCGGTGCGCAAAATTAAATCCAAATTTTTCGAGTCCATTTAAGGTTATAGTACAACAGGTAAGTTCACCTAAAATATAAGAGTTTACTAAATAAAAAGAGGACACATGCGATTGTATCAGAATGACTGAATCTGTAGTAGCGCCACTGAACAGAAACATGATGGGTGGTAGAAGATGCGCATTGCATACGGTGTTCAGCAGTGGAAGAGCCGGCTTCCTAGACAAGTGATAGCACGTTTTCCCGTGATCTGGGCTTCCTGGGTTCGAGTCCTAGTCCGGGTATGGTTGTTTTTTATTCCGTGTCCTTTTTTGCGAGGTGCATGAAAGAGCCTTCTTATATAAAGGTGTTGTGCAAGCGAAAGTATAAGTGTCGCCTTCATATGAATTGAAATAAGACCTGCCTTCGTATGCTCAGGAGCCTTTAACCTCAGAAACTAATGCAAAATCTCTTTCCTGATCTCTTGAACTTGGTTTGAATTGGTGTTTAATCCAAGGAAGGTAAGCGGCAACGACAGTGAACGGTGTTCCCATTAAAGAAGACTGGTGAAAAATTGTCCTAATATACTCAGATGCGTCAAGATCAAAACAGTGCGCCTTAGTACTTTTTTTAATTCATTAATTGCCATAAATAATTCTTGACTGATTTTCTGCCCCAAGGGGACACTATTATTTAAACTCAATGCTGCAGTACTCTGACGTAACTACGGAAAGCAATCAAAAGCAAATGGCCAGGTCCTTTGATACAGCAAGTGATCCTTCGCAATAACTATTCCAAGCCACACGTTTGTCATGAAAACCTGATGACCTTAAAAATTCCTTTGTAAAATGTTGGAACAATCTGTGACTTCACATCTTTGGATTACTTTAGAGAGCATTAGAGGGACACGTTTCCATGCCGAAGTGAAGAAAGTGATGCAGGACTTTTTCCAAGAATAAACCATCATCTTTCTACAAGAATAAAAAACCTTCTATCTAAACAAAAGGATCATTTTAACAACGCGCATAGCAGTTTATTTTTATTTCCATTAAAAATATCCTTTTCATTCTATTTGCCCATTTTTCAATTGTGCAACACTCTTATAAATTATAAAAAGATACTGGAGACCTTTCTTTAATATGAGAATATCTCTGAGAAACTATTGATATCTATATTAATAAAATCATAGGTTTAAATGTAATTTCAATCAAGGGCAATACAAATTTTTGGAAATTGACCTCAAAAGTTATCAGTAGAAAGAAGAATACCAGAGCAAATTATTCTGTGCGTTATTAATGCTCTAATTCAGTTTATAGCTCCTTTTGTTAATTTTCATGCTCAAAATTATACGTTAGTAATTTTTATGGATTATTAATTAGCCGTTTTGAAATTGTATGAAAATGAATTTGTGATACTGAACCTTAGATGACAGAAATGCAGGTAACCTTTCACCACTTCGTATACAATGTCGTGTTTGTGAAGTGCATTAAATTATTGAACTTATTGAGAACTTATATTGAAGAGTGTGCAAGAAAGCTTCGAGGCAATCACTCCTACAGGAATTTTTAAGCCATTGACTTCTTCTGATTTAAAATTCACACTTCCTCACTAAATTGGAGAGACACTCAAGTTTAGGGGTTTGTCTTTTTAAACGTATATGAATGTCTCTTAATTTTGGGGAATCTATTACGTACGTTTTTTTCTTCCCAGATCATGTCCGCAATAAATCAGTGTCTTTCCTGTAACTGACTCTAATTGTCTTCATTCATTATCGTAATCTATTTATGGTATATTCAAAATACATTTTTTCTCAGAGGGAATCCTTTTTTAAACTATCATTTCATATCTTTATTATAATTCCGGTTTCACTATTTATATTTTTTTCTGAATTATTTTATATAATTTATATAATATAATCTCTTTGGACTCCTGTTTCAAGCCTCCATCTTTTTATTCCTTCTATTTTTTTCTTTACTTTTTTACAAATAATTTATCTTAATCCAATTATGAAAGTTCTATACTAAAGAACCGACTCTTATCAGGTTTCTGTTTCAAACAAAAATTACATTATGTAAAAGAAATTATATATAGGATACTTGTGTTTTGCATCTTGAGTTCCATATTTTAAAAAAGAAATAAACCCAGAAATTGGCTTTTCAGTATAGAACTTTCACTGTCACATATAGTATAGAACTTGGGCCGCATTGGCAATGATATATCAACCATAAAGGGACCTTCAAGGCAAATGACTCTATGAGGTAGAAGTGATTTCTACAAGTTCGACTCTTGTTTTTCAGTGGGCATTTGTTTCATTATGTTTCCAGTGTAGCAATCTGCCAGCAAATCAAACTTAGTTTGCCTATTTCTGAAGATCAATTAATGGCATCATTTTCACGAATTCTTATTCAGTTTGGGAAAGACAGAAAATATAAAATAGATCGAATTTCTTCAGTCAAATAAGTTTGATTACATGTTTGTTTATGATAGTTATCAGAAAACAGAATGTATCGACATGAAAAGCTGAAAATGATTATATCTTGATACTTTGTTGTAAGCTTATAATATCCACACAATATAGTATAGAATCAGAAAAGATTCTTTATAACTTTCAAGCGATTTCTTACAGTTATAGGAAACATCGTGTCTGAACAAGCAGGTTTGCAAATAATAAATCGAATGAATTAAAAGAAATAATTTTGAAAGTAAAGATTGTAATAAATTTTGATACACGTGCAAGACTCAAGTGCAGTTATTAATTCTAAAAGGTTTTTCCCCAATTACATAATGTATTTAGCTTTCTTCAATCAAAGGATTTATAAATTAGTTAGCTAAATTATCTACTTTTTTATTCACAGATTTATATTTTTAGTAATTTTCTTTAAACTGATGCTGGTTTATACTAGTTTTCAAGAATTGCATAAATATGTTTGATTTGATATTTTATCTTTCAACTAAACGTAATTACTCAGAAAAATTTGAAATAATAAATATATTTTGATAAAACAAATTTAATATACTATAAGAATTAATTTCAGTTTTATTTTTGTATTTAAATTTACTAAATATACAAAAGCACTTTTAAATGTTAAACAGTAACAGATAAAAAATTTACAACTGAAAAAATATTCAATTAATCAGAAGAAAACAATGTGTAATTATTACTATATTATCAACTGCTTGATTTAGATCACAAATGTACTTTTGTTAATTTTGTATTAGAAGTAACTAAGTTTATCCAATCTGTCTTTTAATCCCTAACATACAGATTAATACATAAAAAAAAGATATCACTTTAAATATGATATCTTGTTTTGTTCAAATAAAAATATCTGCAAAAATTACAATAGATTAAATAATTAAAATATTAAGATGATCATTGACATTGTTAAGTATAATTGGTAAGAATCCCATACGTTTCATAACATTCAATTTGTTATTACAGTATTTACAATCTCCAAGGATTCAAATATAATTGCATACAAACGTAGGTGCACTGCAGTCTTGAATTCAGAATGAAAAGTAAAAAAAAAAAATCTGTGTAAATTAAAAAAAAAATGCAAAAATAAAAAATAACCTTAAATTAATTGCGATCAAAATATTCACAATTAATTTAGGGATGCATTGAAATGTTAAACTAATTTGAACAGTCTACAAAAGAAGTGACCGTAAAACACCAAAATTCACCATTGAATAGAGATGAAAGATTAATATATTTTTATTATAACTAAACTCTTTCAGAGATTTAATCAAAGTATTTCTCAAGAATAGAAAAAATAAAAAATATGCAAGGATTTTCATAAAATTACCAAAACATAAAACAATTATTCTAAAATTAATTGGGAAATTATCTGAGTAAATTAAAAATGCATTGAAATATTAAATTAATTTGACTAATTAAAAACTGTTCTTCGTTTAATACCGCAAATTCATTGCTGAATGGAGACTGCAAAACTAATATATTTTTATTAGAATATACTCTGACACGGTTTTAATCCTTTGCACAAAGATGATGACTCTTATTCACCATTCAAACCGGTGCATTATTTTGATGTTTTATTTATTTATTTAATTTTGTTTGCTGATGATGCCTGCAAAGTATTAAGAAAAAACAAAATAATTTACTGAACTTAGAATTCAAATTAAAACAATAATGTATATTTACTTTTCGGAGCAATATACAAGTCTTTTTATTAGGTGAATAATTATGCATCGAATTACTTTTGCAAGTGCAAAGTATTTCTCAAAAATATATAATATAAATAAAAATATATAAATACAGTTTCATAAAAGTGAAAAAAATAAAAATAATAATATAAAATTAATTACGAAATTTCTGCATAAGTTAAAAACGCATTGAAATGTTAAACTAATTTGAGCATTTTAATAAAAAATTCCATGTTCAAGGCTGTAAAATGCCTAAATCCATCATCGAATAGATATACAAGATATACAATATATTTTTACCGGAACTACACCCTATCAGATATTTTATCAGAGAATTTCTCAGGAATAAATTTTTAAAAATACGCATACATTTTCATAAAATTGGCAAAACAACAAAATAATCTAAAATTAATTGGGAAAATTTCAGAGTAAGGTGCGCTGAACTGTTAAATTAATTTAACCAAATTATAAAAAAGTGTACAGTTTAGGACCGTAAAATACCTAAAGAAAAACTGATTGGAAATACAACACTAATATATTTTTACTAGAACTATACATTAACCGAAGGTTAACAAAGTCCGACATTTAACCAAAGGTTTCCCCAAGAAAATCGTTTATCTGACAATCAAACAAAATGGCTCATTATTTTTCAATTTCTTCGAGGCAACTCTTGCCGTCTTGTTGATAAAGCTAATTCATATTGTCCTCTCCCCTCCCTCCCTTTGAGGTTTTAACCCTGTCACCCAGAGGGTGGTGGTGGAAGATTTGCTTCATTAAATTTCCTCCTGACGGAACGATTTCTTGAGTCTTTATCTTTGTAATTCGAAATGGTCAACCCATTTATTCTAAGCCAAGTGTAATTGAAACGAAAATCTCGTATGGAATTTATAAAATCTGTTTTGTGAGAACCTTTAATCCTTAGGCGAGATTTTATTTCTAAACATTTTTTTTTAATTCTGAGTGAAGCAAAAATCATGATATTGCCTTGAGGGATACATTGATAAATAATAGTCCACAACTTTTAGTAAACTTGTTTAAAAATGAATAATATTATTTGTTTAAGAAAAACTAAATAAAAACAGTCCTATCAGTTAAGTGCAAAAAAAAAAAAAACCTGCTATCGTAAATTTCAAGCTATTATGTGCAAACATTATTATTTTTTAAGTCATTATTTGTTTTAATATAAGTCATTACACAGTTTAAACGGTATAGTTTAGGTATCGAAAGTTCTGTGTGTGTTATAGTCACGTCACTCTCAGTTTACTCATGCGCCAATTTTTAGAAAAACAATTTTCCCATCTCAAAATCGGTCCAACTTCAAAACTTTTTGTGAACCAGAAAAATTTTACACACACACACACATGCGCGCGCGCGCGAGTTCGCGCAAAACTTTCGATACCTAACCTCGCTGCTTTCTGTGGATTCCTGTTCGTTTTCTTTTCCGTGCTTCTTCTTCTGAACTTCTTACGATCTCGTCCTTTAAAGGCCAGACTGAAGAATCGTGTAGACATTATTTAATTTTTTGCCCTTGAATTTTGAGGCTTAAAAATTACCAAACAAACAAACAAAAAACATAATGTTCATGCATAATAAAAATGTTTGAAAGTGCTAAAAATTTATTTTTAGCATTGGCTTCCCAATTGCATTCACTCTTTTGACAATTTTGATCTGAATAAGTATATAAAACTTTAAGAAAAGCTAATTAATACTGAAATAACTAGCTATATTTGCCTAAATGTTTTAATTGTAAAAAAATTTAAAAGTAATGCAATTTTAGTGATAATAGTTTTGAGACAGAAAATACTCTTTAAGTGAATAATGGGGTACTGGTCTTAAATATACACCATATATATTTTTTTCGAATACTTTTGTAAATTTAGTTAAAAATAATTGAATCATATCGTGTCTGATTATAAAAATTATATATAAAATCATCCCCTAAATTTATCGTAGTACAGTTATAAGTTTTTTATCGGCATTATTTAAATTCTAATATGTTTTGAATAGAAAACCATTTTAATCTGTGTTTTGATCAAAGAAATTCTATTTCAAACGCAAGAAATAAATACAATTTAAATATTTCCAAAATAAAAACCAAAAATTATTCTAAAAATAATAAATTCCTATTTAAATAAAATATTCTGGTTGGTCTTACACATAAAGTTAACAGAATGATTCCAAACATTTGAAAAGAAATCATAAATAAAAGAACGAATGATGATTTTGCGAATGGGATTTGCATACTTTTTAGAAAAACAAAGCTTAATAGAAAAAAATAATATGTAGCTCATAAAAGAATCACTAGAGGGCGCTAGTAGTACAACATTATACAGAATTAAGTAAATAAGGATTCTTATAAGTTGAACTATCCGTTTGAAATAATGAACATTACTGATCGACTGCCTTCTATGATACATATGGTTTTTGTAAACTCAAACTTTTCTTAAAAGGAAATGCTGGGCAGTAAAAAAATGCACAAAATATTTATAGCATCTTATTGATATCTGCTTCGCTACAAATGCCCACATGTAGTAGGTAAAAACAGATTAGGGCATAGTTAATGAGACTAAAGAGAATGCATTCTTTGAGAACTTTGCTTACAGACCAAAATTATTTCTACTAATATGAAAAATAAACCAATGTTTGCATGTAAGACAGGCTGCTTGATATAAAACATAACAATAAATATATATTTATAAATAGATAATTCGATTCATTTCCTTAATTATTCCAATTCAAGTTTATTTCATAAATAAGTTTATTTCATTTGACTTTTTGTTTTTTTTCCTTTTTGTAGTTTAATTCAGAATTAAATTTTAATTTCGATTTTGACATAATTTGTTTCGTTTCTAAAAAAAATGTTTAGTTTCGGTTTCCAAAACAATTTAATTTTTGAGGAATGATGGAAATTAGTTTTAATTATATAATGCTTTTACGGTTGGCACACACACACACACACACACACACACACACACACACACACACACACACACACACACACACACACACACACACACACACACACACACACAC
>JAPMOQ010029703.1:1799197-1832702 GCA_026543055.1 Argiope trifasciata | reverse complement strand
CACACACACACACACACACACACACACACACACACACACACACACACTCACAAGCTCTGTAAAAACACTTAAGTCAGCGATTTCCACGCTCCAAGTGAAGGGGTAAAAAAATGCTAATCTAAACAAAGTATTGTAAAATATACCTAAATTCTCTCTACTGTAATCGACATGTTTTAAGAAAACAATGCCAGAATCTCACAGTATATAAACACAGGGGAAAATATTTTCTCTCTTTCTTCCTTTTTTACGCTCTTTTGCTGTTGTGTCCCGTTGTGAGCAGACTTACTTTATCCGCGCCGCTTATATATAAATTATGCCTCCCGTGATGGAATAAGAGCGAAGTTCAAAATTCGAAACTGTCTTCTCTCTTTTCGACAACGAAACTGCTTTAAAAATTGTGTTTACATTCATATATTAGGAAAATAATCAAAATTACTCAACTAAAAATTCTCAGCAAAATTTCCATTAATAATAGAATTAGAATAATACCATAATAAAAAAAACTTAATTACTTAATGAACGATATTAGGGGGTTCTAAACTAAGGACCACACTGGTGTTGTGTAAGATATGGTTGCCTACTCAGGAGTCGTCCTCGTCATCAGACGTTGGCTCAGAATTACGAGGTCCGTCCGAAAATAGCCCTAACGTTGCTTTAAAACGGGACATTATTGTAATTTAAACTGAAACTAAATTAAATCCAAATTAATTACCACTAGTAAATCCTTTATCGTCGAAACAATGACTTTAAGAAAGGAACGCATATTTTTTTCACAATGTATTAAACTATGGTATAGTTTTAAAACCTCCATCATGCCACTTTAAAAAACAGCCTAACGTGCGGGAAAAAGACTTGTGCCAAATGACATGCAAGTGAAAAAGGGGTTTCTTTTCCATGTATGTATAAAGAAACCACGTTTTGCCCTCCGTAACTCGTTGCATAACCTGTTGCTTCAGTCTGGAATTCGTTTAAAGTTACTTTTCCAAGCAGTATCAAACTTTGTCATTTAATTTGAAATTTCTTGTAGCAATGAACCCTGAATTATATTTTAGTGAGTTATAATATCATATCTGTTCGTTACCATTTGTTTAAACATTTACTGTATCTAATAATAATTTTTTTTCTTCGCCAAATTTCCTTTTTAGCACATAAATCCTATTTTGGAAAGAATGTGTGCTTTTTATCCCCGTTGTAACCCGAAAACATTTCATTTCGGAGAAAGTGAAGAAGAATTCTAGCTATTCACTACTAAAAAAATTCATAGCAACAAAAAGTCTGATCTAGATAATATAAATATTCAGAAAATTATGTTATTCAAAAAATTATCGTTTATAAAAGTAAATATAAAATACTGATTTACGGAAGATCAAATTGAAAAGTACTTTCGCTATACTTTAAAATGCAACAAAAAATACATTTTTTTCTTCATATTTTTATTTAATTTGGCAGGTTCCTTTGCCGACATTGGCCTGGAAGAAGGGCTCTGTCTAGTACCTGAAAAATTCCGAGTTAAAATTCTAATTAGAACTTCATGTCCATTGAAGGGCCCATTGCAAGCTAAATCCTTTTTACCTCATGACAAGGAAGTTTTTAGAGAAGAACAGGTTCAGGTGTCATTCTTATAATTAGACCATGATCAAGAATTCGCAATCAGTTCCAAAATAATTCTCATGTCGATTAAAAATTATATACTATAATAATAATTTTTAATCGACATGAGAATTATTTTGAAATATAGTATTAATTAAAATTAATATTATATTTCTAAATTTGTACACATACATGTTTTCTAAGATAATAAATTATTTTAAGATTCTTAGAAATTAATTATCAAATAAACAATTAATTAAATTTAGAATATATATTGTTCTAAATTATTTATTTAAAATAAATTGGTTTTAGGATTTTTACACATTTAAAGTAAGGATTAGAAAAAAAATTATTTGAAATAAAATTCTTTAAATTTTAAGTTTATAAATGTTCGAAATTTTTTTCTTTAAATTCATATAAGTTATTTTTTCATTATATTTATATTAATTTCACGCACAAATTATTTTTTATTAAATTTGTATTAATTATACATACACAAATTATTATGGTACCAGGTTTATTATTTCCCGCCATTAAGCGTCACCTGTGACCTCACTTCCCGCCACTTAGCAGCACTCTGGTGGAGGAAACGTGAGCAAAGTGCAGTGAGGCATGATTACGACATGCGAAAAACAACCAAAGACGTATGTATGTGTTAAGACGGAAGACGAAATTACGACGTATTGTTAAAAGACGAACTTGTATGTCAATAGACAAACTAGGTCATCCATTCCATCCTGTAAATTAGTCATCATCATTAATCTAACTTCATTGTTATCCATTAAATTCTAAAGTATCATCTGGACTTTTTATTGCTTGCCCATCATGACACCCCACACTATTGTTACAAAATTTGTATTAACTATACATATACAAATTATTTTTATAAAATTTGCATTAATTATACATACACAAATTATTTCATAAAATTTGTATTAATAATACATAAAAAAATTATTTGTATTAAATTTGTCCTTTTTTCTAGTGAAATATTGCTTTATTTGAAAGGTTTCTCTGCCATTGGTGAATATTTTTATCACAAATCAATTCAATTTTTACCTTCAAAATTCCATTTCCCGATGCAAAACTCCTACTTTTCCTACACAACGGACACAGAATGCTTTTAATGCTGACTGAAAAAGAATATTTTTAGAATCCATTCAGAGCCACTCCGATATCTTACCTAAATTTCTATAGGTTGCTTCCCGCATGACAAACAGAGTTATCCTTTTACTAAAACATATTTCACGCTCGGCTAAAGCGAGAGCAAAAAACACGCAGAACAGAAAAGAGAAACCTGTGAGCAAACAGCAAATTTATTTTCGGTTGATGCATTTCTAGAAAACTATATTCAAATAAGACAGGTAAAAAGACTTTAGGGTTTCTTTAAATGAAAATATGGAGAACTCTTCTTCTGTGGATAATATATTGGATAAATATATTCTTTTTCGAAATCATGAATTTTCGATGGTGAAATGTTCTGCTATAGAACATATTTTTAAAAGCAGTGCAATGCATAATTTAAGAATTTTAAAGATATTGAATATAATATTGCATTTTGTATATTTGAATATGAAACATTAAAGTATATTTAATAGTATTTTTTAAAATTCTCGGTTGAAAATTCCGCAACGACATTTTGAATGTGATAAAAAATTAAAAATAACAAAGAATAATGAATAAATAATTAAGAATATGAATATAAAAAGGGAATGAAATATTAACGAATAAATAATTTGGATAAGGTATTAACATATATATATATATATATATATATATATATATATATATATATATATATGTTACGGATTTCCTTATCCTTAAAATCCGTCGGGTTCCTTTTTACTTCGTATAGTGGGCGTGTATGGTGTGAGAGGAGCTGATGACACACAGACAATGATCAGTCCTTTAGTAGACGACACAACACTGACGTTTATTTAAGGACGGAGACAGGACAGCCCAACGACGACAAATATTTATCACAAAACTGTGTACAGACGATAACTATAAACAGCCGAGCCGAACACACAGGACAGCACACTGTAGATAGTAGTCCACAAGCAGAAATTCCGGAGTGAAAACGTCCACAGCTCACAAAGCGGACAGCCAGGATTCAGCAGGAGAAGGAATCTGTAAGGTAGGTCTCTCCGGAAAAGGCTGAAAGTATTCCACTGTCTCTTCTTGCCGTAGCTGCTGACTCACTACTTCGCACAACGAGACTGCTCCTCAGTTCAGGACAGCTCTGTTCCCGGCGACGACACAACGGGATACGACACAGGCTTCGTCAGAATATGCCACACAGCAGTCCCCCGTTCAGGAATTTGCTTCCAAGACCTTTCAGTTCAGGTCTTCTCTATTAAACTCCACCGCGTTTTTTGTCTTCTTCGTTAAACACGTGACCATTCAGCTTGGGCTACTCTCCACTGCCGCACTACGGCTTGATTCCGCGATTGATTCTTCTTCAGGTCTTCTCCTTTCCTTTTTCAACTGTGCTTCTTCTCGCTTGATTCACACCCTGCAGACTGGTTGCTTATATATACCGGAGGGAGGCGGGGTTAACATCTTCTGGACTAATTTGGAGCATTCTGGATGTATCTCGGCTCCTAATGGACGGATTGGAAAAATTCTCGATGTTTCGGGTACTTTCATTTTGTCGCGAAGTCGCCAAATTCGTCGCCAAGCCTTGGGACCTCTGACTTCAAACTCATTCACTATCCAATACATATCACTGTAAATATCTCTTCCTTACGATGACAGTATCCGAGCGGGAAAGCAAAACTACACGTTCGTAACAATATATATATAAATAATTTAGGGAGTACTTGTTTTTTTAAAATAATATTGTATATTAATAAAGTATACAGCCCAGCGTCAAAAGCGCTGATGAGATCCATCATGACGTTAATTGTTTAATTTGTACCTTGAAATTTTACATTCAATTCATTGGAATGTTGTGAAATTCTTATGTCTGAATGAAATGTTCATTGAAATTCATATGTCTGTAAGAACATCAATTTTGAAATCCACATAGCATCCAATAACTAGAAACTGTTCGATTTGTATCAAATTTTGCAGAGACTTTCTGATTTTTTTCCACTCAGTCAACAAATCTTTGAAGTACGTTCTCGAGTCTCAACCAGTGGACATTATTATATGTTAGTAAGCCATAATACACCGCTTTGACTTCATCCAACAAAGCCTCAAATTTTCAAATATTTGAAGTCTGTGACAATATGAGGTGAACTATTTTTGCCATTAACGCCTTTACATTATCAAGAGATGTTAAACCATTCTAAACACACAAGGGTTGTAGATGAATAATGCAGTGGAGTTCTAGAATTGAATGCCCTACTTCTGTTTGAAATAAATTAATAAAACCCTTTATGCCCATCATATTTGCAACACAATCAGTAACTGAAATAATTCTTTTCAAATCAATTTCTTTCATCAAACGAATTTATATATTTGAACCAACCGTACAAATATCTATGCCCTTATTTAAATGGTATGGGAACAATCGCATCTGTTTGCAATACTTCTTAGTGAACTTAGTTTGAATTAAGGTATCCGACTACATTCGAAAGAAATTTTTTGAAAGATTGGATTTTTTTAAAACAATTTAAAAACCATGGTTTTTAGATGTATTGTCAATGATAATACAAAATACTATGAACACAAAAAACATATTTGAAAATATAAAATATTTTGAGAAATAGGAAAATGTGAAGTAAACTTTTATAAAATTAAACCAAAACGGTTGACATTGTACCCAAAATTGTAATGCAGCAAATCTACTTTTCTTTGAACCGAAATTATAACTTAATGATGAATGAAATGAACCAAAATCTAAGAAAACTCTTGAGATGCAAAGAAGTTATGAGTACGATTATACGCATATATGCCTTTTTTTCCATGAATTCGCAACTTAGTTTTTGCTAAAAACACCTATAAATGAAAAGTATTTTACACGCAATAAAACTTTTGGTTCATTTCATTACCCATACTATTTAAAACACACTCTGAAATGTTTATGTAAATACCTCGATAAGTTTTTGAGATATCCTATTAACGGTGGAGAATGTTTATGAAAATTAAACTTTTGAGATAATTGAAGACAAATTTTAGCTGAGAAATATTTTTTGCTTAAAATTCCCTGGATGATAGGCCATGCCTTCCATTTCATTGAAAAGATTATCTGTTTCGGAAAGAGGAAAGTCTGAACTAAAAGAAATAACAATAAAAAAAATCGCCGATGTGGTCGATAACCAGTGTTTTAAACATAGTCGGATGCCTTAAAATGCAAACCGTTGTAATCGGCGACGTGCCCAAATTATTCGGTCCTGTGCCACCAGTGGTTTGCCATCCCTGGTCTAGCTCATTAAACTTTTTAGTTTGTGCTTTTACAAACAGGCATTTTTAATTTATAAACAAGCTAGAATGGTCTCCTCAAAACTGTCTTCTATATTTCAAAATAAAATTGAGTTTGTATGTTAGACCGGTTTTTTTTGTTGCACACACACACTATATATATATACATATATATATGCGTGTTGTATCAAAGTTTTTCTTTCTTGATCTTTTCGTTTTGCTTTTGCCGTGTTAACTTATATTCGGACAGATCTGCAGACAGAAAGATTTTCTCATTTTCTCCGAACGAATTTAGCTCAAAATTTGGTGTAAAGACCATGTACCCAATTCCAACCACCTCCCCCAAAGCGTTTTGAATTATTTTAGTAATAGGCTGACATACAGAAATTTCTAAAAAACTGTTTCCTGAGCATAGGAAGGTCTAAAACATGTTTAGCCAAAATCTCAGGTTCAAATGTTTTGGCGATTATGATATTTTCTTTATATTTCGCATGTAAGAAAGTAATTAAAAAGAAACACTTAATTACAGAGGCATAAAAAGGTAAGATAAATAAACATTTAAACGTTTCAACAATAAAAACTTTACAATTCCATTTGCATCGAACGCAAATAAATTGGATTATGCAAAATTTCAAAAACTCTCTGAGCTCAACAAGACAAAGAGTTCCTACAATTATTGATGAATTCTATTTTAAAGGACGGTCAAAATAAACTGAATCTTTTCAATGAAAAATCTTTTTTGGTTCAAAGTTTTGCAGGTTTACATTGATATATTCCTATCATGAACCACATAACACTAATGATGGTCCTTCCAACAGAGCATAATGTCTCTGCGGTTACAGTTAACAACCAGCAAAAACACAAAGCACCTCATTTAGGTAATTTCTTCCTTTCTTCTTCCTTTTACTATTACTACCTCTCGTCAAAGTTAGTGGAGAGTGGAATGGTCAGCTGGAAATGTTGGTTGCTCTTTACCATTACACTAATGATATTCTTCAGAGGACTGATTGAATAAACTTCAATTGTAATTTGAAATTGGGCTTCGAAAGATCCCCAACCCCCTCCAATTCAGCGAAGTTTTAGAAATAGGGCGATGGCAATTTATTCGCCCCATTAAGTTAAAGTGTTTCCCTAACTAACTTAACCAATGTTCTTGCTGTTGGCATCGAATCAAATATTTGAAAAAAAAGAAAATACATGTTAATAAGTAATATAAACAATAATACAATACACAGGTAAGTTTTAGATATATCGTTTCCTCTAAAGCTATAAAATTTTACGCAAATTGACTTTGAAGGATGAGAATGTGTACATCTGTGTGATATTTATCTTTTGAATTTGTTATTAGAATTGCAATTAAAAATAAATAGAAATGTTAATATTTTTCTGTTGTAATTTCCAGATGTATTATTTGATAAAAATTAATTTCTATAGAATTTCTAATTGAACACGTTAAGCATTTTTTTTTGTCGAATCCGTGGTATACAGTATCTTTGATATCCTGGCATCCAAAAGTCTATACATAGTTGCCATAAGAATTTTTTTAATTTGAATATTAATTAATTGAATATTAAGCTTATATAAATAGATTTTTTCCGCAATAACTTCCAAAAATAATAAGTACTTTTCCGTTAGCCGGACGCAACTAGAAATCTCCAAATAATGCAGACTTCCGCCTAATTTGGCACCATGTGCTCTATTTGGTTTGTTTGGTCAATCGCTTTGCTTGACGACTTGGCTTGCGTTTAGTTCACATTGGCGACAATTGCCCAAGGATAGCGAAAAAGTACCAATAATAATGAATCAAATTAAACTCTACATCGTCTCAAAATAAAAAAAATGTCTTTTTAATGATACCAATTTAATAACCATGCACATTTTTTCTGGATAATGGCAATTTAATTTTTTAAATCATATTTCCAAATTTAGATTACAGAATTGCTCTGAAATTCAAACCATTTTCATTGTTTCATAAAATACATAATTGCCTTATTTTCTTCCACTGTTGGAAATTGAAGCAGATAATAATGATAAGATTAATATTTATATAGTATACAGCATAAATAAGAAAATGACGATATAATATCGTATAATTTAAAAAACCGATGAAAAATATAATAGCTTTAATGATAAAATAATAGTGTAATAATAGCGCCATTATGTTATGGGAACAATTTAAGGTTACTTTTTTCACTATTGTAACATTTTTGTATTTTATATCATACACATATATATAATAAACAAAATCATTTTCAATCTTACTAAATAGCTTTATTAAAATATTCTTTTCAAATTTTAAGTAATTTTACATAATGACCATGCTGTTTTCTTAATGATATTAAATTAATTAAATGCGAGTCAAATAATCGTGCAATGGATATGTGAGTTAGTATTAAAAATTGATACTGAATATTTTTATATTCCGAATATTCGCAACCAAATTGGATGCTTACACCTCCCATTTCTTAGTTTTATTTTTTTTTCTTTCACTGTTTAAAAAGTTCTGCCATTTATTGTTACGTTGCCAGCCTTTAATTAACTTAACAACCAATTTTTTCTGAAGAAATGGACAATAAACCAGCATTACAGAGGAGAGTAAAAATAACTTTATGTAGGAATTATGTATTCACATTTAGCTACTACTTTAGATCTAAGCCCAAGTGATCACAACCTCTGAATAAATTGTTCATTCAAAATGCATTACCAATAATGGAATTATATAAGTAAATAAAGATAGTAGAGAAAAGTGCTCTCAACTCCGCATATGCAAATTTTTTTAAAATTTGGAATGAAATCCATTCGGAGGAAATCTGTCTGTCCGGTTGTTCGAATATAAATTAAAATAGTAACTGCAAAAGAAAGACAAATTAATAAAACCTGGTTCACAGATTTAAAATCAAAAGTGTTGCTAAGTGCCCAAATTGTAAGCAACTTCGTACAGGAGTAGACTGTTAATCATTCTATATTTTCACAATTATGTAAACTCTATAACTCAAAAACGCAATGACTCTAATATATGAAATCCGATACATGACTCTCTAACTACAATTGTAGTTCTCTATCAAATTTTTGTTTGAATTATTCCTAAAAAAGAAATTCAAGGCACACATTCGATGGCTTATGAATGTGTGAATATGAATGAGTGTCTTGTAGTGCTGGCGTATTAATTGTATTCCATCGATTAATCGCCAAAGAGTCGCCAAATATCGTAAACTAATGAATTCATTCATGAGTTATTTGCTAATGGTATAAGTGTATTAAAATACAAGTAAATTTATTGGAGAGGTTACGAGAAAATACAGGGAAATGTCTCCAAATGATTATAAAGAGAAACTTGAGGAGCATGTTTTGAAATATTGACTTGTAATCTTAGCATCCAACTCTACTAAGTCAACTTAAAGTTTTGTGTTAACAAAAGAACAAACATATTTTGAAAAAAAAAAAAACCAAAAAACGAAACTTATCTAGTTAATTTGAATCTCTAGTCAAAAACTTCATAGTTTAATAATGCTTAAAAACTGATTTTAAATATTAATTCGTTTATATTCATAAAATAAAAATTTATTGGCATTTTTAGGAATGGTTAAGCACATCAGAGCCTCTCAATGTTTTAAAGATTGATTCGTAGATATCTATAATCATTTTAAAACTTTACTGGCATTTGCATTGATTAAACACATCAGAGCATGATATTAATTCGTTAATATTTATAAAATTTTTAAAAAATCATCCTCATTTTTAGTATTGATTAAAAACATCAGAGCATGATAATGGTGTTAGATTTAGTCGTTTATGTTGATATAACTTTTTAAAATTTACTGTCATTTTTAGCATTGACTAAGAACATCATAGGATGAAATTAATTCGTTTATCTTTAGAAACCTTTGAAAAATTACTGGTATTTTTAGCATTGATTAAGCTCACATGGAAGTTGTATTTATTGTCATTGAATGTATTTCTCATATAAACTCTGTTGCTAAAACAGAGAAAATATTCTTGTGGAATAGATTTTTAAAAATTCAAGAATTTATTAAATGGAATATAAATTTGCTTAAAAACAAAGTTGACGTCTCCGAAAAGTTTTTTTAAAAATCTGAATAATTGTAGAAATGATTTTCTGTAACTATGCTCATAGAAAAATTTTAATAGAAACTTTAGAAATCTTGATTAATTTGCAATTAAAAAGAAAGTGCTCTATTTGTTCTTAATGCGAAACAATTACTTTCAACATTGAAGTATTTTCTTAACAATAATTACTGTAATTCTTTCTGTCTCAATTAATCTATACCAATCTTCAATCCTTTTTATCTACTGTTAAAATCATGCTCATAACTTTGTAACATAACTACACTGATGGAAAAAAAATTCCAACACTAAGAAAAAATTATTGTACAGTAATGAAATTTTAGGAATACATTTGTCTAGGTAACATATTTAATTGATTAAAGTTTCAAGATCACAGGTAGAGCCATTGGCGAGAAGAGTCTTTTCAAATGTGAAATTTTGGTACATTAGTAACCGGTGTAACCGCCAGAATTTTGAATGCAAGCAAGCAAACGTGCATGCATTGTGTCGTACAGGTGTCGGATATCAGTTTGTGGAATGGAGTTCCATGCCTGTTGCACTTGGGCGGTCAATGCAGGGACGGTTAATGCTGGTTGTGGATGACGCTGGAGTTGTCGTCCAATGATGTCCCATATGTGCTCGATTGGAGAAGATCTGGTGATCTAGCAGGCCAAGGCAACATGTCGACACTCTGTAGAGCATGTTGGGTTACAACAGCGGTATGAGGGCGAGCGGTATCCTGTTGGAAAACACCCCCTTGAATGCTGTTCATGAATGGTATCACAACAGGTTGTATCACTAGACTGACGTACAAATTTGCAGTCAGGGTGCGTGGAATAACCAAGAGAGTGCTCCTGCTGTCATACGAAATTGCTCCCCAAATCATAACTCCAGGAGTAGACCCTGTGTGTCTAGGTCGCAGACAGGTTACTAGCAGGCGTTCACCTGGCCTCCTTCTAACCAAAAAACGGCTATCACTGCGACGAAGGCAGAACCGGCTTTCATCAGAAAACACAACAGGTCTCCACTCCGTCCTCCAATGAGCTCTAGCTTGACACCACTTACGTCGCAAACGGCAGTAGTTTGGAGTCAGTGGAATGCATTGTACAGGGCGTCTGGCTTGGAGCTGTCCTTGAAGTAACCAATTTGTAACAGTTCGTTGTGTCACTGTGGTGCCAGCTGCAGCTCGAATTTCAGCTGCAGATGCAGTACTGTTAGCCACAGCCATACGCCGAATACGACGGTCTTCCTTCTCAGTAGTACCACATGGCCGCCCGGAACCTGGTCTTCTTGAGGCAGTACCTTCCCTTGATCACCGCCGCCAATACTCATGAACAGTGGATACATTCCTGCCAAGTCTTTCAGCAATATCGCGGAAAGAAAACCCACCTTCTCGTAGCCCTACAACACGACTTCGTTCAAACTGTGAGCTGTTGATAATGACTTCTTCGTCTTCTGAGAGGCATCCTTGACTAACATTAACCCACTACGTCAAATCTCAACTGTAAATAACGATCGCGAACCTTACAGCGCTTATTTAAAGCAAACCTCATTTGCATGTTCATAGTGTCGCTACTAGCGCCACACTTACGCGCGTAGCTCGAAATTTGAATCGACGTCATCTTTCAGATGTATAAACTCGCCTACCAAATTTCGTTTATCTAGCACAGTTCCTTCCTAGTGTTGGGATTTTTTTTTTCCATCAGTGTATGTTTCCTGATGTTATTAAAAAACGTGAAGAATGTAACGCTGACATGATTGGCCGGTAAATATCGGCCAAAAGAAGAAAATAAAAAATAATTATTAATTAAATTATTTAAACTAATGAAAAAATCTTTAATTTACTACAAAACTTATCTGATGGTACAAAAATAAAAATGGAAAATTGACGGTAGAGTAATTCAATAAATAAAAAGTTAAACGCATTGTTTGGAACAGAGAGTGTTACAATTCGATTTTAGTAATTTTTTTCAAGACATCACAATTATTCAAATTTTTCTGGACATGTCCATTCAATAATGAACTGATTCCTTTTTATTTCTTTCATAAAAAATTGGCTAATTTTGACATCAGAAGCTAATTAACATCCGCTAATTTTAAATTAATATTATTCGATTTTATTCCAGAGATTACCTTTTTTTACCTCCTAGATGTTATTACACAGTTCCTTGTCTGCTGAGATAAATAAAGCATTCAATCACTCGTCCCATCCCACATGTAGGTTGCGGGGAATTGATTTCGGCCTCCCACGACCCAAGTTGCTATCAGTTTGCATTATCGGATGCTAGCATGATTAATGAGAGAGCCTAAATGGATAGCTCAAATTCAGCAGCTATTAATAGAGTCAACGCCAACATGCTGTTTACAAATGTCCTATCGACACTCCGCGATTTGTCACTGCTGACCAGGCTAACGAGATCATTTGTCGCCAAGAACTTGCTTTTTAGCTTCTTCGTCTTCAATGTCGTCTTCTAAGTAGTATATTGGATTAGAGAACTTTTGGTGCTCAAATGTGTCATTAAATCAAAGAAGCAATCTGTTGAAGATCCTAAAATTGTTTGTAAATATTAAATAATCCAAACATACTTAAAGACATTGATTCAAAAATAAATGACGAAAATGTAATATGTCGTCTAAGTAAAAGGTTCGTAAATCAAGGGTTAAGTGTAAATTTCTTTTGTAATAAATTAGTTGAAATATTTTTCAGACGTAAAGAAAAATCAAGAGCATGAAGACTAACTTTTGTAGATAAACTAAATCTTCTTGAAATGTGGTTTGATACCAAGTGTGGGTCATTTAAAGGAATTTAGTGATGGAAAAAATAATATTTATGTTTCTGTTAGATTCTTTTACATTCAAAAACTGTCCATTTAACTCTTTTTTTTTGTATTTCGTTTAACAATTTTTAAAATCAACTTAAATTAATCCATAATTTAATATTTAAAGTGTAATTCTCTAATTAATTTTAATTACTAATTTTTTAAATGCAATTTTCAAATTAAATTTTAACTAGTTTAATATTATTTTAAATTTAATGATTAATTTCCTAATTTTAAATTTTAATAAATGATAGTTTTATTATTTCAATAGTTAATTTAATAATTAACTTTATAACTTTTAAATTTAATATTTAATTAATACAAAGTAAATTTAATACTTTTCATAATTTATTTGTAATAAGTTTCGTAATTTTGTTTTGCTTTTTTCTTTCGTAATGTATTATCTTGCTGGTTCTAAGAGTCCATAGAATACCTGAGGTGTCTCTAGATTATGATTAATTTTTAATTATTAATCGTAGCTTCTGAATTATTAGTAGAATTATTTGAATAATTAATTACTAATGAATGTGGAAAAGGAATAATGGATGTATATATGATGTATGGACACGTCGATTAAATGATGAAGAAGAAATCACAATAATAATACATTTAAATTTTAGAAATTTCATAATATTTTATTTTTAAATTGCTTAATTATTAAACTTTCTTTACTTAATTTCCATAAAAGCTCCTTTTTTGCGATATTTACTTTTTTTCTTTCATATCTCTTTTAGAGTTTACAAAATTTTTTGTAATTACAAAAACCTCAATTTTTTTGTAACAAAATACTTAAAGTGTGCCTATTTTTAAAGCATCATTTTTTCTCAATTATTGCAAAAGTATCCTTCACATTTCTTTTAAATCATACTCTTTTCAGGTCCTTCTGAAAGCAGAAGAAGATACTGAGACTTTTTGTACCGAATTTAGGCAATCGTTCGCGTTCTCTACTTTTCGTGGAAGTTCATTTATCAAGCTGCATGGTTTAATTCCCTAAGTGTTAAACCATTCTTAAAATATACAATTTATAAAATGCCTGTAAAATGGACAACATAATACGCAAAATTGAATCGCGAAAAGCTGAGATATTCCTGTAGTGATGTGTGGCCTTTAGAAAAAAGAGACTGAAATGGAAATTTTTTAAATTATGTTTTCTCGAAGGAGTAAGACAGCAAAAAGAATCAGAAACCAAGTGATTATGTTGAATTACTCAAGCGTTCTAAAAAGCTTTTATACTCTGCGTGTAGGGTACGAACCTTGGATTCTCTGGTATATTGTATAGTTTTAGAGTAACAAGAAATTTCACAAAAAATGGCTTTATTTTTAAATTTTTTTGCTTTATTTTCGATCAAAACGCCATTGTAAGTAGAAATGCTTTAAGAAACGTCAAATTAAAGAAATATCAATTTAATTTAATTCTTTACTTAATGCAAAATCTATTTAGATAACATTTGATTCTAAACATTCGTTCAACATAAAACTTGTTCTTTTGATTAGATATCAAGTAAAAACACATTCCAAAGACGTCATACTCAATTTTCAGCGCCACCGTGAAAAGAATTTGTTTTTACTTCAGTCATTTTAAAATAAAGAAATTCTATATGAAGCTCTAGGCATAAGCAACAAGTCTCAGCAAAGTTTCTAATAAAGGTGTTATTCCAGAGAATGCCAAAAATCCTTATGAAACATTAATCTTTGGCGAAAATTTACTGAATCTATCGTACTATTCTTGTCCAATTATTTGCCGATTAATCCTAGCATGCGCTTAGTGGTATACGAAAATCGAATTTATGTTTTAGATGCGTTTTTCCACACAGATCGTAACAAAAATTGGGCATAGAGCTACAATTGTAATTACAAAATCCCTTACTAACTTGATATATTTAAGTCGTTGCGTGTTTAAATTTTCGCGTTTACGTATGTCTAAAAGTAAAGATCGACAAACGATCAACCTGTTTTTGGATTTGTCCCAAAATTTGAAAAGTATCTAGACTATAGATGTTAATATTATGTATCGAATTTTGTCAGTCTGATTCTCTTTGTTTTGTAGTTATCGTGTTAATTTATATTCGAACAAGCGGACAGACAAATTTACTCTGAGCGGATTGTGTTTAAAATTTGATAGAAATCTGGGTGAAAAGATTGTATATCAAATTTCATCCATCCATCACAAAATCTTTTTTAATTATTTTTGTCACAGACGGACATACTTTTTCAATAAACGTGTTTTTCGTACTCAAAGAGATATGAAACGCAGAGATTAGTCAAAATCTCCAGTACGGATCTTTTGATTATTACTGTACTTACTTTCTATGTACTTCTTGTATGAGAAAATAAAAAAATAACATTTATAGGTATTCATAAAACTTAAGCAAAATGTACGCAGTTTTATTCAATAAAGTAAATTTTAGATTTCCTATTACTTAAAAAAATAAATGGAGAGATTTTTATTGGTTTCAATTAAAATTAGGAAACAAAATCGAATGCTGTCTTGAATCTTTTCATCAAGGACAAAATTATACTAATATCTATAAGAAAACTCTGGATCAAAAAGAAAACAATAGAAACTTATCAGTATTTCAACTAGAAATAGGAAAAGTACTTGCCTTGCGAATTCGACTATTATATTGCCGCATACATAAATCATACGTTAACTTAAGTCAAAGAAAACCCTCGCTAATCTCAATTCGAGACTTTATTCAAGGAACTAAGCCTTACATCTGGTGTTATCCACTTGACAAAATGGCTCGAATATTCCATATTTAGAAAGATACAGACATTATAAGAATACTCTAGAACAAATGAGAAATAGCAAAAGGTAAATCAACAACAAAACAATTCTAATGCAACTTGCCTATAATCAGACACGAAATTCTGAACAGTGGGTTTCAGCTCATAGCAATCTACCATTGAGTCATTCAGTTCTCGTTAAGTTTGCACATGTTTCATTACAATATAAATTCTTGAAGAATGAATCCGCCTGCGATTTTTTTATCTCCAAAAATTTTACGAATTCGTTTCAGTTTTCTGCGACCTTTATTGGCAACATTTATAAATTTACGTATACATTTTCGAATTTCTCATTTGAGAGTATTGATTATCAATTTTAAGCAATGGATTTTTCCTTTAAAAACAACTCAAAACAGCTCCAATCATGTCATTAACCTTATGATTGCGCAATTCTTTGAAATCATTGTTTAGATGCGATGTTTGCAAATAAGTTCCAATATTTTTCAAAGAAATTGAATTTATGCAACAGGTTGCCCGATAATATTATAATATAATAAAAAATCTTTAATCATGCTGTTTCTAGTTGCACTTGTCATTGACAAGCCCTTGGACTAAAAAGCCATTGCGATTTAATATGAATTTATTGTTTATTTTCAGTAGCATCATCTAGGACCAAGAATACGATTTAACTGCCCACGCGTCACAATCTTTCTCACCGGGCGGACTTCATTTATGTGTTTCATTCATCGCAATTTAGTCCTGGATCAGAGAACGATCACCTCTAAACCAGTACACTCGATGGTATTACTTTCGACATGGAGGACTTCGTTCCCATTATAGATTTATACACTTGCCAGTCACCACATATGTGGAGGTTCTTCGGATGGCGGGGTTCGAACTCACAACCAAAGAAAGGTGAGTGAAACATCCTACCTACCAGGCTATCTCGGCCCTATTTGAAATCATAAAATTAAACTCTCTAAACTGCAAAATACGTGGGATGCAACAGAAAATGAACTGATTGCCCACAGGCTTAAATTGTAAGATACATAGCTGGAGGATTAAGACAAATTTAAGAGTTTTTAGTTTTAGTTATATTAATGTCCCGTTTAAAGCAACACGAGAGCTATTTTGGGACGGATTTCGTCATTTTGAACCACGGTCAGATAACGAGGACGACACCCGAGCTGGCACCCCTCTTTTCCACACCACACCATACCAGCGGGAGGACGTTTGGTTTGACAGATGTAACGTGCAAGAGACCCCCTCACACGACGGTTCTTCGGTAGAATCCAATCTCGAACTTGAAATCCTCCGGTTCCGAAGCCGAGACCTTACCACCAGGCCACCACGGTGAACAAATGTAAGAGATTTTTTATAGAAAAAAATAACGAGTCTTAACCTTTGTATTTTCTTGTTAAGGTTTCAGCGATTTTTCCAACGACACATTCATGTTTTGGAATACTTCTTCGAATTTCTTATTTAATCGTGTTTACCATCACTTTTACGCTTTGAATCTTACCCACCCGAAACAACACAAAAGAAAAGCAGCAAATCATGTCACTAAGGGAAACGTAAGGAACTGTTTATAGAAAGAAATAACTAGGTGAAACCCTTATCATCCGGCGATAGCGATCGGTAAGGATTTTATTCGTTAAGACTTTTCGCCCCAAAACCGAATTCCACGGATTCTCCTGAAAATAAAACATGGTAAAAAAGAACGAACTGGGGCAATTGCGACGAATTTACGACTGGCTGGTTCTACCCTTAGTCTTATCTCTGGTCGAATTAGATGCAGAATGTACCATGTTCCATAGCAGGATTGGCTGCAGCTATCTGGTTTAAATTTGAGTTCCTCATCACGGTTTATTTCACTCGCGATTGAAACGGGTTCAGTCAGAAGAGGTTATTGGATGGAGGAGGTAAATAAAAATCCCGGAGTTGGATTCGAAAAAAGTGAGAAGATTTTTTTTCTTCTTTCTTGCTTGAAGGAGGAACAGTGCTCCTGAGGGGGGAGATTGATACGAAATTCGGAGTTCTGAATTCGATTTACGACAGGTGAGATAATATATTTGAAAAGAGATTTCTATAGAATTTTTTTTGAATAATGCTATCAAAATCTTTATAAACAATAGTATTGGTAGTTTATATATATAAGATTTACAAGGAATATATGTCTTAGACAGAATCTTTCTTTTGAATTCATAATTCAACTGTATCATACACAATATTCAGCTTTAAAACAAACATGGGATTCCAAATGGAATGGGTTCATTTCGTTTGTATTCCCCTTTTAAAGAAACACTAGGGCTATTTGAGTTTTGTTTTAATTTAGTTATACTAACGTCCCGTTGTAAAGCAACACTAAGGTTATTTTGGGACGGGCCTTGCAATTTTAAACCACGGTCAGATGACGAGGACGACACCTGGACAGGCACCCCCTTCTCCACACTCCACCAGCGAGAGGACGTTTGAGTTGACAGATTTAGCGTGTAAGAGACCCCTCACACGACGGTTTTTCGGTGGAATTGAGTCTCGAACCTGAAATCCTCCGGTTTCGGAGTCGAGACCTTACCACCCTTGGCCCAGGGCTATTTGAGAGGAATTTCATAATTTTGAAACTCAATCAGATGATGAGGAGGAGGATGCTTGACTCATACCCCCTTTACTAGCTTCCTCACCATACCAGCCGGAAGGCTTTATACCCAGATGAATTTAGTATACACTAAGCACTCTCTAACGACTTGTTTTTTGTTGGAAATGGCTCTCGAACCTGAAACTCTCTGCATCAGAATTCAAGGCCTTATCACCATGCCATTGCGATTCTCGATTTATGAGAGATGAGACGAAATATCTATTAACAAATTTCATTGGAAAAATGTTTTTGAGTTCATGTTGTAGAAATATTTATAAACAGTTGAATTTTTAGTTTATGCAAAAGAGCATGAAGGTTTTTAAAAGTTTAAAAAATTTGCAAGCAATAAACTTCTCAGGCGGAATTTTCCTTTAAGTTCACAATTCAATATTGGCTCAGAGAATATTCATATTCAAAAAGACCACGGGATTCCACACGAAATGAGCGATCACTACAGGTGAGTTGTTTGCCAGATAACTAAATATGATTCATTCACCTTTTGACATGCTAATTTGTTTAATTTTCTAGTTTGATTATTCATCCTATTTCGGACATTTATTGTTATCTTAGACTTTTAATAATATGAGATAGTGATGTTTTCCTAAATGACCAATCTTCCGTTTTTAAATACCTTAATTCCGTACCTAAGTTGAAACCTTAAAACTAAAAATTGAATAATTAACAAGAAGGTTTAAACGACAGAAAAAATTAAAACTAAGGTCTCAACACTACATACAGTGTCTCACAAAAGTGATGGGACACTTGTGCTTTACAAAAGAAAAATGTAATAAAATAAATAAATAAACATATACAAAAAATTTTGGGGTGTGTCTTATATCTAAAGTTAGTAACGATTATTACATTATATACATTTTGTCAAAATATTAAAATAAATTTAATAAATTATACAGTTATTTAGAAAAGAGCAAAAAAATGGCTCACATAAGTGATGGGACACTTACTTTTCCATCACATATTTATCCAAAAATTTTGCTTTTTAAAAGGTTTTAATGTTTTATTGGATTTCCTTTTACTTTTAAAACATGATTTAATCTTCTTGGGATGGATTTGACTAATTTTTCTGTGATTTCTGGAGTGATTTTACCCCATTCTTCTTGAAGCATCGATTTTAAATGTTGTTTTGAAGAAATGGTGTGTTTGCGAATTCTTGATTCCAATTCTTGCCAAATATTCTCTATGGGATTTAAGTCTGGAGATTGTGGTGGTGTTTTTATTATTTCAGGACAGTTATACAGCAGTCAGAGTCTAACGTTCAAAGCAGTGTGCTTGGGATCATTATCCTGGTAGAATTTAAAATCGTTATGAAGGTTCAATTTTCGTGTTGAAGATTTCAAATTTTGCTTTAAAATGTCGACATACTTGTACTGATCCATTATACTGTCAATAAAAACAAGATTACCGACTCCAGCGGACGGCATACACCCCCATACCATAACTCCTTCTCCACCATGTTTTGCTGTTGGCACCAAGTTCTCTTTACGAAATTCTTCCCTGGGTTTTCTCCACACCAAGATTCTACCGTCAGAACCAAATATATTAAATTTACTCTCATCAGCAAATATAACTTTATTCCAGAAATCAAAATTCTTATTTATGTAGGATTTTGCGAATGCCAGTCTGAGTTTCTATTCTTTTCACTTACGAAGAATTTTTTCCTGGCTACTCTACCGTGATATCCAGCAGATCGATAATAGTCTCAGAATTAACAATTACTCCATATAATGCTTGTAAATCAGAAGCAACTTTAGGAGCACTCATTCTTGGATTTTTTTTAATAATTCAAACGATAATTCGCTTTAATCCATTAGATAGCTTTGATGGTCGGCCAGGTCTTCTTTTATCCTGAATCATATGAGTCTTTTTATATCGTTTAATGATGTTGAAAACTGTTGAATGACTCAAATTAACTGTTTCAGCAGTTTCTCTAATAGATTTTCCACGTTCAACATGCAAATTAATAATTAATTTTCGAATTTAAGGTGAAGTTTCTTTTTGTTTAGCATTCATGGCTGCACAGAGCTAAAAAACACAAAAATTCCAAAGCAATCTGGAGAGAAATACTGTAGACGACCTTACAAATTATTGCCAATTGCTATTGAGTAAAAATAAAAACCCCCAAAAATATTTTTATTGCTTATTTCAGACGTTTTTTGTTGCATATCTAATGGTGTCCCATCACTTATGTGAGCTAATTTTTGCTCCGTTCTAAACAATTATATTTTTATTAAATTAATATTTTAATATTTTGACAAAATGTATGCTATGTAATAATTGTTACAAAATTTAAGTATGAAATACACCCACAAAAAATTTGTACATGTTTATTTATTTATTTTATTAAATTTTCCTTTTGTAAAGCACAAGTGTCCCATCACTTATGTGAGACACTGTAGGTGTCAACGGTATACAATAATATAACTGCTGAAAGAAATTTTTGACGTCTTAAACTTCAGAAAATGTACATTGGCGAATAGAATTCAATATTAACAGCAAATTTTAGAAGAACTTAAGGTAAATGTTCAAGGAATTTTTTTTCGAAGCTATATATATTTCGCAATTCTTTATTCACAGTAATTTGTTGTTATATTGTTTTAAAACATGTATTTCATTGATTTTGTTATATTGTTTAAAAACATGTATTTCATTGATTTTTTTGTTATATTATTTTAAAACATGTATTTCATTCATTACTGTCCAGTTTTATCTATAGTATCCAGTTTTACCCTAATTCCTTTCAAATTTTACATCAGTGAAGGAAAAAAGAAATTTTTATTCCCTGATTTTGAAAATTAATAAGAGCATTAGGATATATAATTGAAATAAACCGTTATAAAAATAATGCAGTTAATCGTAGTTGTGACAATATGAATGATGTGGCAGAAATGGCAGAAATAATAAATTATGTCATGCATCGATGCCATTAAATAACATTTGTAAATAAAAAATGTATTGTTAAAAGCAATGAAACTTACTTGTAAGTTTATAAAGAACTCCGGATCATGTCCCTGCAGTTAAAAATCATCTCAGTTTCTGTTAAGCTATGGGCTTGTATTTATTTCATTGATTTTGTTATTATATTATTTTAAAACCTGTATTTCATTGATTTTGTTTTGATTTGATACAAGCTATTGTTGTGACTTGTAGTACTTTATTAGTCCGTTGACAATTATCTGACACCGATTTAGACGTGTGAGCGTCTCTTGTTTTTTCGGTAGCGCCAACTAGGGCCAAGAGCACAGCTTACAGTACTTCTTGTGCCACGATCGCTTGCACGACCGTTTTTAAAAATAGGGCATATTCACACACCTCACACAAAAGAACCATGCACTAACTGTGACTCGAACCCAAGACAACAAGATCATGAAGAAGTCGTGGTATCCCTACGCCAGTATACAAAAGAGTTTGTTCAAAAATACATAATAAAAACATGTAGAAATATTTTTTAAACTTTCGAATATTTATGTATATGAGAATTCCAAATGAATCAAACTTCAGCCATCGCCACCTGGTGTGAATAAAATGAACCAAAATTGAGTAGAACAATATGTTAATGTTCTTTAGCATTGACTTAAAATGGGCTTAAGAGTTTGTTTTGGATTTTTCGAAAGCTAGAATTATTTGTGACAGAGTTAGAAATAATTTAAACTTAATCCATAATACAATAATGGATTAAAGGCTCTAAAATTCAAACTAAGAAGAAGTGCCGAAATTGATTTCTAATATTTAATTCAAGTTAGCGAATAATGGAGACTTGAGCGTAAAAATACTTTTTGTTTCAATAAATTTTTCTATTCTGTATAAATTAAATTTAAATTTTCTTTACAAGTTGAAATAAATTTAGATGCTTTTTTGAAATTCAAGAAGCTTAAATGTCTTCAAATAGTTCCATTAAATTTAATACGAATTTTTCCAATTGCAGCATCATAAAAGGGAATTTATCATGCTATAAATATATAAAGACTTTTTTAAAAATAGAAATTTAAGAAGGAACGAATTTATTCATTCCATTAGAATCGTCCAAGTTTTAATAAATGCTTTCGATTATTCCGAAATAGATTCGTAACGGAAATTATGATCTGTTTTAAATCTTTAAAGAAAGGAAATTGTGAATTTAATATATTTCTAAAATCTTCAAAACTTCGTGTAATTTTACTTAAGGCAGTTAAATATTTTCAAGTACCTCTTTTAAGTTCTGAAATGAGAAATTATAGTATTATCTTTAAGATTATATTTTTATATAAAGACGATATAAAACAACGTTAATCATGCCGGGTGAAGAACTTTTTACAGGAAGGCGTAACTTTTATAATTCAACAATAAGAATTTTGTAAGATATTATTTTTTATGAGTTTTAGATTCGGAATGGAATTTCCTGAATTCTCATGAAAATAAAATATGAAGATAGTAAGAGAAATTTTTCTGAAAATTTACAACTCGTTGGATTAACTCTCAGTTTTATCGCTGGTTGAATTGTATGTAAAGAAATGTAGAATAAAGTAAAGAATATAATGTATATAACGAACTTCAGTAAGAATAACCCGAACAATTCATTTTAAATTTCAATATCATATTATGGTTTATTTCATTTTCAGAACCGTTTAAATCGGAAAAATAATGTTGAAGTTAAGTAAAATCCCTTTGTTCAGACTAAAAATAGTGAACAAATTTGAGTTTTTTTCAAGAACAGAAAAATTCTTGAGCAAAAGAATTTTTATGAAACTTGACATTTTAAACTCCATTTGAAAGAGGTTAAAATGCATGTTCAGAAGTTTTTCTAAGAGGTTTATTTGCATAAAAGTTTTGGATTATTAGGGTATATAAGTATTTTATTGGCTTTATAGAATAAATGTAGAAATGATGTTTAAATTGTTTGGTTTCCTGTTTTGCTAGGACCGAATTTCGCAATTAAATCTTCTTTGTATCCAGGAGTTTTAGACTTCTCTTTAATAATGCTTTAGCAGTACCAACACAGCATTGTACGTGGTATAGAATCCAGGAAGAAAACTTAGCTGTAAATTTGAGTCTATTATCCATCCGAAATGATAAGGGCATAATACGAAACACCAAACAAACATTAAATATTTTTAGAAATCATCGAAAATAGCTACAAAACAATATTTTATAGAAGGAAGTTTTAAAACCCTTTATTGATGTTACGAGGCTTCTAGTCAAAAGGTCACGAGTTCTATTCCAAGCCAACATCACCTACCACATTGGTGGCCTCGGACAATGAATCTTCAACCTACATACGCAACTTTCGTGGCGCTCTCTACCGGTAACAAAAGACGCCATAACAAACGTTCATCGTTCGTTATAACGCTTGGCCCGACAAAAACTTCTGTCGCCAGCCATAAGGCATGGCGCGATTAAAATGTTTGTCGCCGCCAACAACACTTGGTGTGGTAACAGCGATCGTCTTACATACGACTCAATGGAGGCGGAGTAATGTGGTGGTAAGTTCATAAGCCATATAACATCTACGGGGGCAAGAGTACTTGCTTTTGTCTAGTGGCTATGTTACGAGGCTTCCAACCCAAAGATCCCCAGTTCTATTCCAAGTCAACACGACCAAAGTTGAATTTCCTTTTTTTTTAAGCATAATGGGATTTGAATCGCTGTTTAAAGTCAGACTTTAATAAATAAACGTATCACATATACTTACCACAGCTCTTGCTATTTGCATATTTCTTCTGGGAAATCCGGCTTCAAACCTGCACCCCCCCTCGATTTTGAAGCCTGGCCTTACCACCACGCCACTGCGGCCTAACGTAATAATTAAAAACGCAATATAAAAATCCCTTTATTTATTTTAATATGGCTTTGATGTACTAAAAACCTTCCCCGATTAATGCCGCACAAAATGGTATAAATATCTCCAATATTCGTTTAATATTTCCCGAATTTTTGTGGTTCAAATAAACAGAAGCTTACAGGAGACTTCATTTTATACTAAGTATAGATTTGATAAAAATTGATTTGTGTAGTATTTTGTAAATAAATTTTAAACTGTGAACGGATAATCGGAGCACTATTCCAACAGCTACAAAATATATCAAGGTAGCTGGATGCCATCTGAAGTTAAAATCAAAAATGTACAATCTTATGCGTGGGTGATTCGAAAGAGGATTTTTTATAGAAAATATGCGGAAGAGATCTGGGAAGACCACTTCGGTCTACACTGCTCATATTAGCCATCAGTACACAATTAACATTTTTATTTCTGTCTGAAATCGCCAGTGACTGCTATTAAGGAGAATGAAATGATTACTATCAAAGCTAAGTATATTTTTAAATGATCAAGAAAAGCCATTCTCAGAATATAATAATTCAGATGAGAAGTTTCCAATACAATGATTAGTTGGCACTGCCCTGGTGGGCACAGAAATGGGATGAGACTAGTTACCTTCCTTCCGATGACATGACGTAACTTCTGCGGGAGGAGTTGTACCTTGAGAGGTAATACTCTTTAGGACTCAGTCGGGACGCGGTAGCCTGGTTGGTAGAGCGTCAGTCTCATAACAGAAAGGTCTGTCCTCGTCTCGGTCAAAGACAACCGTGTTGGCTAATGGCAGTTGGGGCACATTAAATAGGTCGTGACTGCAAAGTCCTCCAAGTTCCCCCAACAAAACGATACCTCTGGGGGTACTGAATCAGGGATGAGTCGGTCTCTGATTTGGATCTAAATTCTGACTTGCGGATGGATGAATGAGAGTATGAATGAGTTTGACTGCCTCCTAAAAAAGGCTGTGTAGTATGTGTTCGAGCAAAGTCGTCCTTTCACCGGAACGGTGCTCGTTAACAACGAAAGGTGCACACCTCTGCCTTAATCGTAACAGCTCTGCTAATTCGGCTTGGTTTGACCAAGTGACATTACAACAACAACAACAGGACTCAGTCATAATTTAAGTATATGCTGTCACGGCGTTCTTATCATTCAAAATTTCTGTATATCTTTTGATAAGTCGAAATAGTCACTTATGATTAGTGCTTGCAATTAATCGCCTTACATTACGAAATGCATATAACAGAAAGACTATATTCAGGCCGAAAATATTATTTTGAATCTATAGTGCGCTAGTGCCATCCAGGTAATATAAAAATATCGATTTAGCTTAGTAAGCTTCGAAACACACCTCACCAACTCAAAATGTAACTTTATTTATTATATAAATAAAATTTAATTCTTTATGTTTTTCTGAAAATAAAAATTCTAGTACTCAAGTCAATCATGACCTTGCTCAAGGTGGTCAATAAATGTGGTGTTAGAAATGACATAGCACCTTTATGAAACAGTATTCGAGAAGATTCTAGAAGAAGCATTCTCGGTAAATTTGGAATTTCAATATCCATTAGAAAATCCTATTTATAATGTAAAATGAGATGAATGCTAATTTAGGAGTCAGTTTAGTGATGTAAAAATTCTTTCTTGTGAACTTTAAAATTGGTTTCTTCTTCATGATACAAAAGCCCCTTGCAGACCTTGGTTGCCTGAACCACGTGCATTTTGAAGCGCTTTCTATTCTCCGCAATCCCTTCCAGTTCTTTATCCTCAGAACACTCAGATCTCTTTCCGCGTCATCCAGCCATCTAGTCGGAGGTCTTTTTCTATTGAAGGATCCCATAGAATTTTTAAAAGTGGGTAATATGAAGGCGCTGTATTCAAGGACGTTCCAGATATGGTCGAGCCATCTTAGCCTATTGTTCCTGATAGTCAGTGTTGTCTGTGGTTGCCTATACAGTTAGTATAATTCAAATCTGAATCTAGTTCGCCAACATCTTCACTCTAGTTCTGGGTAGTTTTAAGGATCTTTCTAACGAACATGTCCGGAGAATGTCAAGTTACGAGTTCAAGTTTCACTTGCATAGAGCAGAATAGGCATAATAAGCATCCTATAAAGTCTTAGTTTAATTTTTCGACTGATTAATTTGGATCTTAGTTGTTTTTTCAGGTCTAAGAAACATTTATTAATCATTTATATTTGTTACCAATTTCTGGTCCAAATTCATCACTATCACTGATCATCGTGCTAAGGCATTTGCTCCTTTAAAATATTTAAAAGCTCTTTTGATACGATTTTTTCCTCTGGCTTTTTAATTTGTACCTTATATACATCTTCCAAGCTAGGAAGTCAAGAAATAGGGAGCTAATGAAAGATGCCAGGCTTCAATAAATATCAGATCAGAAAGGATTACAAAAGTGATCATTTCTTGATATTCTTTCTCGGATGTTGCATGATTTCCATCTTTCTCTGTTCGATGCAAAAAAGTAGAAAATCTTAAGCATTGCATTGGATTATCAACAAACAAATTTTACCTTTGTCTTGTTAACTTAACCCTACTCTTAAGTACTCTGGAATGATGAGCCAAAAATGATGAGTGGGTCAGATTCTGAAGGATTATTTGATCTAATTTTTTTTCTAGATCCAAATAGTCTGAATTCATTATTTTTAGTAATAGTTTCTGCTTCTAATTTTCTCTCAAATTGAAGAGAGTAATAGTATGCTAAATGTTATGCACCAAAGACCTAGTAACAATGTGCTTTATTCGTAATTTATATCGAATAGGAATACCCATAAAACCCTGAATATAGCATAATTCCAATAGCCTGCATATCGATTTTGAGTTTTAAAAAGTAATTTTCTTTGCTTTGAAATGATCTCATCAATATAGTTTGCTGTAGTAATTTTTAGACATACATTATCTTTCAAGGATTCCGGGTAAACTGACATGCAGATCTAAGGATCGTTCTATCTAACATATTCAGTGAACTCTGAATGTTCATATTAAAATTGCAAGTTTCACATGCATAGAGTAGAACAGGCATTATAAGAATCTTAAAATTTTTAATTTAAGTTTTCGACTGATTAAATTGGATCTTAGTTTTTTTTTAAGTTCAAAGAAACATTTATCAGCCATTTTTAATCTGTAGTCAGTTTCTGCTTTTCTTTATTATTGCCATTAATCATTATGTCAAGCTTTAAAATTGAACTAAATTTTTAATTTTTTGACTGGAAATAATGTTTGACTGTCAAATTTTTAAAGTATAATTTCTTTTTCAAAACGAAACTGAATGCACTTTACATTCGCCTTTATCGAATATTACTACTAGCAAAACGCTTTAAAGAATAATTACTTGAGATTGGATTGCTTAGATCGATAAGAAATCCAAGAATGGAATAAACGCTCTTTGATCGGGACTATTGAGAACCAATGCATATCGAGCAAGTACGAAACAAATGACCGTTCAATATTCTATTTTTAAGTGACATGTCATCGAAAATATTTCACAATAAAAGCTTTAATTATCTATTTTCGATCCCTTCACATTTACATGATAATTGATTGAACGATTTACAATTGGAAACCTTAAGCAAATGGTTAGAAAGGCAAGAGCAAAGAAGGGTTTTAGAAATATACTCCCATCAAATTTCGCGTACACATTTCATAGTACGCGCGTACGTACTTTGTAATGTAAAGAATAAAATCAAGTACGCGTTATTCGTCAAATAATTGGATTCAAAATTTCACAAAGATTTGCAATTCCGTTGACAGGATTACAAATAAAATTACTTTATATGAGCGTTTTTTTATTGAATTAATGCATTAACAATTTAACAATACGAAATCGATAACCCAAAATAAGGTAAATATAGAAAAAAATATTCCAAACATTATTTTCTCAGAACTATTCTGAAGAGACAGGCGTTTTTTAAGAACCTAAGAACAAAATTAACCATTCCTTTAAGTTTTCGGGGGTCGCGGTACCTGAGTGGTACGGTTTCGGCTCATGAGCATTATTGTTTCAGGTTCGAGACCCGATTCCATTGAAGAACCATCGTGTAAGAGGGTCTGCTACACGTCAAATCCGTTAGGCCAAATGTTTTAGACCCAAAGGGTCTATGCGGGGCGGAGAGGGGCTGCCAACCCAGGGACCGTCTTCTTCATTGGACCTAAGTTCAAAATTACAAGGTCTGCCCCAAAATGGCTTAAAATTAAAACTGGACGTTGATATAAATAAACTAAATTATACATTATTTTCGAGGAAATAAGTATTTCAGTACTGCAAAATTTAAATCCAAAATCACGTTAGAACAGATTTTAGAAAACTGTTTCACATTTTCACTTCCTTAAATAAAAAATAAACAATGAAAATATATTAAAAATATTTGGTATCTGATTTTGACATGTGTCCATGTGTTTCAGAGCTGAAAAATAAATGAGATTCGAAATTTCATAGCATGATAATTCATTAAGATAGTTTTATTTAAAAAAAAATTCTTTAACTCTATAACAGAGACAACGTGCAACCATCACGTTGCTAATTCAACTATCTTTACTTTATATTTAAATTTGTTTTTTGTCTACATAGCACATACATAATGGGCTTAATACTATCGGAACATCCAATAATTAAAACATTGTAAAAAATTAATAAAAAATGTTATTTGTTTCTAAAAATTTAAATATGGTGTAGAAAAGGATTTTATGTAATATATGCTCTAATTCCATTGAGGATCGCTTTTAATTTTGATTAATTTTTTATTAAAAATATTTAATTAAAAATCTTAGTTTCCCTTTTTCCTTGAGGTATTCTTGCTTTATAATCAGTTTTATCCTAGATAAAACAACTTAACCAGTTTTATAGTTCTCGAATAAACGTTCTGTCGGGAAGAGATGATTTTTTTATAATATACATTTCGCTTCATGCAATTTATATAAGTTTTCTTGCTTATGTGGATGATATCTCAATTTACACGCATTATAATCAAAGTTTTCAACAGTATTAACAATTTTTTTAAACATTATGTTAAAAATATTTTTTGAATACAGTTTTCTATGCAATAACTCAAATTCCAGATTTGTTAAAAACCGGAAATTTTTCATTTAGTCTATAAATGAAAATTGTGAACAGCCTTTAAAGATATTTTTAGTAGAGATTATGTTTCGTGAGAATTTTGACACTGCAAGTTATAAATGAAACAGATCGCAAGAATAAAATTTGGTAAACAATCTTAAATTTAATCGCTTTCCTTACAATTTTATTTTTTGAAAACATTTGCAAAAAATTATCACATTTTTTTCTTTAATTTTAAACTAAACATAAGGAAACGAAACAAAACAAAATATTTAGGTTTTAAGTTGAATTCTTAATTTTTTATAGATGCAAAAGCATTCAGTTTTAATATTAATTTACTATTCCAAGTTATCTTAGGCGAATGAAAAAAAGTTAAATATTATTAAATATTATAAAAAAGTTAAATATTATTTACTATAATACAAAAATTAGTCTTTGTATGATAGTTTTTGAAACAAAGGACAACATAAAGTGATGACATTCTGTACACTAGTATCTGGTCTCTTTTCTTACTGACTTATCTCTGAAATCTCTTTTACGGGAGTGCAGAGTACACTGTCTCATTGGATTTGATTTTTTTTTCAGTAACAGGAATCACTATTTGAAAAATTATCGCTCTTGCTATCTTGCATCATCGCCATTTTTTTTTTTTTCAAACGCCAGTATCCTTCTTTATTGATTACTAATTCACAAACAGACGTATACAATACAATATGAGAAAGACCTGACCACTCCGCCAAAAGAGCCTCGAAACCAACAAAACTTGGCAAACAAAACAAAACTTTCATTTCTTCTAGACCGAGTAAAACCTTGATAAAACAAATCTACTGATAAATTCTGCTTCGCCAAAGTTTTGTCGGGAAAATAATTAAGTGCAATATATACGAACCGAGATAACTCAGTATAATCAGGTAAGCGGCTGAAATTTTGCATCTTTATCAATTATGGGTCAAATTCAAATCTTCATTCATTAACTCTCTATTAGTTATTTAGTAAATTATAATAGCAGGTCTCAGTGGAGTGGGATTAAGAGCTCGGCTTTAGGGCATGTTGGTTCTGAGTTCCAGATCTAATTCCTCCGTAAAACCGTTTGTAGACCTACCTACTGCGTGCTAAACCTGTTAAGATTAAATGAACTACCACTGATGAGGGGAGGAAATGGCTGCTGTTCTTGTTAAACCACAGTTCAAAGTTACAAGATCTATCCTAAAATTAGCCATATTGTGATTTTAAAAAACGGATCGTTAACTTGCGGGATGCTTATCCATAAACTCTTGACGAATTAAAAGTTTGAAAAATTGTATCACTTAAATCGATGCGAGTGCTTTCCGAGACTTGAATTACCCTCACATAGACAAATACATTACTTTTCTCTAAGGCTATTATGTTCTAGAATGAAAACCAGGTAATTCCGAAGCAGCCAACCAGATCGCAAGTAGCAGTTATCTCTATAACGGATATTGATAAAATTTCAAAATACCACTAGTTAAGAGCTCAGCCTTAAGGTAGATCTTACGACTTTTATCAAGAACGAAGTTCTTCAAGGATTTAATGACTTAACTAATAAAGTATATGATTGGTTCTGTATGTATATCTGTTGTTTTCTAATGGCACTTGCCATTGGACAAGCCCGCTGTTACGAAGATAGTTATTTAAGCCAATAAGGTGAGTCTCTTGATTTTTACAGTAGCACCAACTAGGGCCAAGAGTACAACTTTGCCTCTCAAGCATCACAACCTTTTAAACGAGGCGGACTTCATGCATTTTCATTCACTCATCTACGAATCGTAATTTAGACATAAATTAGAGAACGATCGCCTCTGATCCAGTATTGTCAGTGTTATTACTTTCTTCTTACAGGACTTTGTAACTACGACAGATTTATACATGTGTCAGTCACCACCACATATGGGGAATCTTCGACTAATAGATTAAAACTCGCAATTCCGACCTTGTGTGTATATGTGAATACTATAGTTAAAAAAGACAAAAAAAAATAAACACTTTTAAAAAAATACTGGATAAATACATTTTTCAATCTAAAAAAATATAGAGCTGTATCAAATTTTTAAATCAATTGGTCTCCCTGATGAAGTCTTAATCTGTAATTTGACTTTTTCAACATTTAATTGTCCCTCAGTAATAGGCACATTTTAAGTAAAAGGACTGCCTTATTAGTGAAGGTTCAATATAAAGCATATTTAAATAGCAAAATTTATGTTTATTCTATAAAAATTTAAAACAAAAATCGTATATAATAAATATTTAAAAAATATATGCGCATTAATCTGTCATTTACGCCATCGATATCAGAATGGTTACTTGATTTTTATTCGAAACTTCCTACTTACCTTTCTGAAACATCCTCTTGTGAATAGGATTAAGTTGAAGATCTCTAATTAATTTACTGCATAGGGTCTTTGGACTGAAGAGGAAGGGACTACAAGTGAGTCAATCAAAAGTTATAATATGCTCAATTATCAAATAAATAGATTTATAAAAATTTTAAATCCTTTAAAATGTAAGACATTATGTGGCGAGTGGCATTTTTACGCTAATGTGGAGATTGTATTCCTCTAAGGATTGAACAGCATGTGACCTTTGGGTTTGTAACAGCGTAATAGAGACAGGAGACAAAAGTTATCACTGATATCCAGTGGATGTGGCTTATTAGGATATCATCCCAATTAGAACAGCATTTTGGATTAACATTAAATTATCAAGAGGTCCACTATGCATAAGATCCAGGATGATGGATTTATTTGTCGATTTTCAAATTATACCAAAATACACAAGAGGATGGGTTTACACGGCAATTTTCAGACAACGCCAAGATTGGTTAAGGCCATTACATTAAGAAGCTAAAATGAGGGGTTATTTGGCCATTTACAGATTACACCAAGACGATCAGATTCCATAATACATAGGATGGCAAGATTTCACTAATATGGTTGGCGAAATATTGGCACCTTGTTTTATTCTTTATTTACTAATAAGACAGCCCTCTTAGTTAAAATCTTCCAATTACTGAAGGACTACTGACTGGTGAAAAAGTCAAATTACTGATTAAGACTTTATTAAGGAGACCAATTAATTTAAAAATTTGATACAGCTCTATATTTTTTTAGATTAAAAAATGTCTTTATCCAGTTCATTGTCTTTTTAGCTACAGTATTCAGATATACACACAAGGCTGACGATTGCACCAAGACGATCAGATTCTGTAGTGCATAGGATGGCAAGATTTCGCTAATATGGTTGGCGAAATATTGGCACCTTGTTTTAATCTTTATTTGCTCTTTTTGGAACATATCGGAAAGAGTAATTATAAATAAGGACCAAAATACTTAATGCTACTATTGAGAAATTTTGAATGGGCAGCTAGAAGTGCTGAATTATGAAATGACCATTGAGATTCAAAGTTACGGAAGACAAATCTATATTATGTTGGCATTTAAGAAATTCGAGAAGAGACATTCCAATTTTTTTCTTTAATGTTATCTTAGATTGGATTTAAAAAAAGGTGTGGTGGTTTTAGCTACTCTTCAGAATCTAAATTTCTTTTTCTTTCTCAAAGTATTTTTTTATTCCCGTGAAGAAAAAAAATCCGCTATTTTTATCATCCGTCGAATGCTTGTTTTCAGTTCATTACTCCAGAAAAACTGACTGTTATTTTAATTAACGCTTGACGACGTCGGATTAAAACGCAGAAAATAATAAGAAAGTGAAGGAAGAGAGAGTTAAGTAGAAAGGCTGGCTGTGAATATTTGGATTAAAAAACTGCCGTCAAGTTTTTGTTGTTATTAATTGTTCGAAGAACGGCTGACTATTATTTGACCCTCATTGGCTGGATTCTTAGTCATTTTTAAAAGGGCAAGCTCATTACACATAGTTGCTTGAAAATTAAAAAGGAACTGACATGTGAAGGCAATAAATTTTTCTTATGCTTAAAAAAGATTAATAAATTAAAATGGTTATAAAAACGATCGCATTTTTTTTGAAAAAAAAAAATGGCATCATAATATAAAATAATTGGATAATTTAGTTGTTTTGATTTGAGGTCATCTGTAATTTCAAAATTTTCACTGATCAAGGGTTTTAATAAAATTTTCAAATAATACATTATTGATAGTATAAATTTTTTTATTAAAGCATTTATATTTATTTTTAAAATTGAATTCAAAACTGTATATCACTGTGTTTTGAATTTTTCTTACATTTGTTAAATGTACATATTCTTGTTAAGAATATTTGTAATATTATATGACGATCTATCAGATGGAGGTTGATTTTTGATATGTAGGTCCATCATTTATTAGTCAACCTTCACATGACCATATATATATATCTATATATAAAGGAAGTATTGTATTTCCTTTTTATTTTACAAGAATATCAGAAAAGAATGCTTCCCATAGAAATGTA
>JAPMOQ010029703.1:1752323-1796834 GCA_026543055.1 Argiope trifasciata | reverse complement strand
TAGCTCTTTATATTTATTTCTAAATGATTTGCTTTCAGAGTTTTCTTTAAATAATTTGAAAACTTTTACCTACTGTAATTTTGCTTTTTTTTTTTTTTTTTTTTTTTTTTTTTTTTGCAAGAATTAATTCATAGCAAAAAAAATCTTGAAATTCGAAACTTGAAAATGAAATAAACACGTTTTGCAATTGGATATTAATAAAATGTGAGATAAGAGAATATATTAAACAAAAATACAATTAGACAATAATGAAAAGTATATAATACTTAATATTATTATGAGTAAAATATTACACATAATAATCAAATAATCAGTGTAATTAATATATGAAGGTTCCTTAAAAATTTCGCGAAAATTGATTGGTGGCTAATATTGAAAATTATTAATTAAGAATAATAATTAGGTACAGCAGAATAAATCGCGTAGTGCTTAATACCTCTTGGTGATTATTGCGACAATTTTATGAATCGCGGTGGTAAGGTTTCGGAACTGGAGAGTCTCAAGTTTCTGAACCGTTTTCACCGAAGAACCGTCTTGTAAGCGGGCCTGGTTCTCACTAAATCCATCAGGCCTAAATGCTCTCCCACTGGTGTAATGCGGAAGTTATTAAAGGAGGGGGAAAGCTCAGGTGTCGTTTTCGTCATCTGACCGCTGCTCAGAATTGGGAGGTTCTTCCCAAAATAGCCTTGGTGTTGCTTTAAAATGAGAAATTAATATAACTATACTTACTGAAATAATACAAAAATTTTATAGCTATTTATATGTGACACATTATTTATATTTTATCATATCTTAAAGATGACATCTAGAAATAACTTTATATTAAGAAAATCTTTGCTCTGTGTTTATATTTATATACTTATGATATAAAAAATCATTCTGCGAAAAAATTATTTTGACATACATAGAATTTTTTTTGTCTAGAAACTTTTATCCTCATTTTATTGATTCTCATCCAGAACAATTGATATCTTGAAAATCGTCTTGAACATCAATTTAAAATTTATTCCATTCGAACGTACATGCAGGATTTTGCAAACTTTTCTATATTTTTTTAAATATAAAAAAAGTTTTGATTTAAGCCACTGCTATCGATTATCATCCATTCTGTATCTCACATTTTATTGATATCCTATTCCAATAAGTATTCATTCTTTATCTTCGTTTTAAGTTTCAAGATTTTTTTTATGAATCGATTCTTTGGATCTTCTGACTCATCCGTAATACAACAAGAAATAACTGAAGGGTCCTTTTGTTGTAATGAGTTTTACAGAGCAACATTGTAAAAAAACAAGTTGAACATATTCTACTGATGATAAAATCTGAATACTTCAAATCTTACCTGATCAGAGCAGTATTCATAAATATTTGAGTTTTTGTAGCACATGAATAAGAAGAAAAATGTACAATCACATTTTAAAAATTTTATATTTAGTATTTCATTCATGATTTCTTAAATCCTAATCTTTTATATCATTAAATAGTTTTCAGTACTTTTTTAAAAAGTTACTGCTGAGTTTTCTTTCGCATTATTCATTTAAATTTATATTTTATATATCAAATAAATGTACCTTTACTTTTCTATCCATACTTTTGGCATCCAAAGCACAGATCATTGGCTCGATTGACCAAATAAAAAAAATTATGTAACATTTAAAAAATACCCACATAAAATAATTGCAATACGCATAAAAGTTCTGTAAATTTTTTACATTAAAAAGAAATCAATTTTTGAAAACATGATCATAATTTTACTGTGGTGTATACTGAGAACAACGTCAGAATGATTTAAAAATTTATTAGGATAAGTAATGGGTGCAAAAATTATCAATTAATTAAAAATAATTAAAATAATTAATAATGGCGTTAAATAATTTCTGGATCACGAACAGCTTTTTAACTATACTCACTTTCTCTTTTCATAAAAAAGGAAAATGATTCATCAAATTTACATTTGTATATTTAAATGTATTTGCCTATCTTTTAAACGACCTCTTTGAAAGATGTTGAAAAGTAATATCTTTGTAAATATTTGCATATAAAAGTTTGAAAAATCATGTCTGAAACCCAAAAAGTCATTTAAGGTATCCGACTACGTTCGAAGGAAAAATTTTGAAAGTTGCTTTAAAAATTATTAATGATTTTTAGATGTATTTTAAATTATAAACACTATAAATACAAAAAATTATTTCAAAATATAATATATTTTGTGAACTAGGAAAATGTGTAGTAAATTTTTATGAAATTTAATCAAAATGGTTAAAACTCTACACAATATTGTAATACAACAATCCTATTTTTCTTTGCACAGAAGTTATAGAATATAACGAGGAATGAGATGAACGAAAATCGAAGACAAATTTGAGATGCAAAGAAGTTAAAAATATACATATATCTGTATTTTTTCCTAAATTCACAACTTAATTTTTCTAAAAACCCATACAAATGAAAAAACATTACACCAACAATAAAAATTTTGATCCATTTCATTGCCCACATTATTTAAAACATACGCTGAAACTTTTATGTAAATACCTCTATTAATGTTTGAGATATCATGTTAACGGTAAGGAATTTTTACGAAAATTAAATTTGAAGTCAAAGACAAATTTTAGCTGAAAAATATGTGATCCTAGATGATAGGCCAGGCCTTCCTTTCTCAAAAATAATAAACTGTTTTCGAAGGAGGAAAGTCTGAACTACAAGAAAGGACATTTTTTTTAAAAATTGTTAATGTGGTCGAAAAGGTGAAAAATGTTTTTTAAAATTGGAAGAAAGGTCAATTTTTTCGTTCTGAAAGTGGTATAATCGTAAAATCTTTTAGCTTAGATGTTTATAATTTGCTTTACATTTTACAAACAGTTTAAGAAATATATTATATAGTTCCTGAACTAAATTTGTTTTTCATTCTTTCTGTAAATATTGGTTTTCTCTCTCTTTTTAAATCATCTCCTTGTGTGCGAACAAGTATAGCAAAAGGTTTACAAACATAAGTCAGTACACAATTGACACTGGTAGAAATTTCAAATATAAAGGACACAGGACCAATGCTAATAAAAATAAGGGAAACAAGAAAATATACAAATACAAAAATAAATTGCTTGCTTACTAAAGAATACATGCAGTAAATACAGGGTGATCAACGAATAAGCCCTGATTTAAAAATTAAATAACTCTACAAAAAAGGTCTATAGAATTATGCTGTAAATTGTACGTTTATTAGCAAAACTGTAAAAATGCTGTACAAAAGTTAGAAAATTTAGCTCTGAAAACTCTTTCTCTGAAAGGAGTCTAAAAAAAATAAAGTGATGCGGTCTTAGCAATTAAATTTTAGTTCTAAATGTTCACCGTTCGAAACAATGAGGTTGCGTAATCGAACAATGAAATTTGACATCATGCCTTGCAATGTCTCAACGGAAACGGAATCACATGCAACACCAGTCAACGATTCAAGCTCACTTGAGTGGCGGGATTGTTTCTATAGTCAGAGTCTTTCAATGCTCCCCACAGAAAGAAGTCACAAGGAGTCAGATCGGGAGTCATTTTTCATTTTTGACGTTGTATTGAAAGCGTCTATGGTCATTACGATTAGAGCACCATCAGTTGACGATTTTCGTAACTAAATTTTCTGAACTTTTGTACAGCATTTTTACAGTTTTGCTAATAAACGTACGTTTACCGCATAATTCTATCGGTCTTTGTTGCAGAGATATTTAATTTTGAAATCAGAACTTATTTGCTGATCACCCTGTAAGATTATACAGTGGAGAAGCATGATAAAATAAAAATAAAATATTCAAAATACAAATACATAAAGCATGTAAGTATACATACAAGTACATGTAGGCACACATAGAAATAGAGTAGGAGGAGTAATGTAATCGGGAAAAATATTACTAATGCATCTTCAAAAAAAAAAAAAAAAAAAGGGAAAGAGGATTTGTTCTGAACAAGTGCGGATAAATGATGAGGCCAGACTATGTTGTCCTTCAGTAGGTAATTCCTAAGTGTACGCTTTTCGGGAACAAATTTAATGCATTCAAAATTCAAATACTTGCCATCCTGGATTGCACCACTGTAGCAAAAACACCCGTCAGTCTGCAACATATTGAAGTGTTTTAAACAGGGTTTAAAGTTTGAAACAGAGTATTGGATTCGAAAGATAAATAACAAGAAATTTTCATTTTTTTACATTGTAAAGTATTAGAACAACTGTAATTTCTAAATAAAAATACCAATTATTTCCTGGTTCAGGAAATGCAAACATATTGAGAAATTATCATATCAATAGGTATTATGCACAGAACAAAAAGCATGCATTAAAATTTCAATTTATAAGGTGTGTGGCGACATCTTAATAATCCAGTACCTACCACTAAACATTGGTGGCCATTTTTGTATAGTGGATAAGTTACTGGCTTACAAATCCGAAGGTCCCAGTTTCGATCCTTGGCGGAGTTCAACCTACGTATTGGCACAATTCCGCCAACACCTACGCCAAAGGTGTCGGTTCTTGGGGTATGGATAGCGCGTCTTCCCCGTAATCTTGGAGTACCGGATTCGAGTATGATTGTTTTTCTTCTATGCTCTATCTATGAGGTGTGCGAATGTGTCTGTCTGTAAAAAAGGGTTGTGCAAGTGAATATGACAGATGTAGTAGCTAAGTCGTACTTTTGACCCTGGTTGGAGGTACTGAAAAATAAAATGACTCTCGATCGGTTTAAATCGCTGCCAAACAACTGTCAGCGAGCTTGTAAAATGCTTTAGGTCACAACAACAGTTTATAAGGTTCTTCATATTCTGTATTTGGGTAAATAGCATCCGAAACGTAGTGTAAAATCGTATTAAAAGACATATAAATTCAAATATAAAAATCTGTGTAGTCTCCCTAAAAATAAATTTGTAAACAAAATTCTCATGATTTTTATCATTTTTAAACATTAGAAATAAATTAAAAAACGATTAATAATTTCGCCTGTAGTCAAAATTTTAACGTAATCGTCTATTTTAAAACAGCAGCAATTCGAATCAATAATTTCCACAATCGATAATCAGGAGGATCTCATTAATCTTATTTATCGATGAAATACAAAGCACTCATCGACACATCTCCCAGCAAAAGATAACTCACTGGATTTGAACCTTTCATTTCATACGCAAATCCCCATATACATAAGTTATCTCAACCACATTTGCCGCTATTATCCATTCAAATTGCCTCGTGACGCTCTATTGCCCTCAAGTCCTGCTGATTCGGCAAACGAATCCGGAATAATAACTAAGGTAATGATGCCCATTACCAAATGACTCATTAGGGTGGAAGATTTAAACCGAAGTAGGGTTGAATCGAAACTGCTGAGCCAAAAGCGACGAATCAAAATTTTCCTTGCGGCATCCCTGAGGGGCATTGGTTAATGGCAATCTCCATAGAAAAGTTCCGCCTATTGATTGGGGAACGACTCAGAGACTGTCAATTTTGAGTGCACCTTCCAATAAGAGTAATTCCGAAAATTTGTTCTCTCGGAAAAGGCTCGGAAAGGGAATAATGTTCGTAGTAAATTATTCCGGCAGGTATTTTGCCCAGGTGAAGAACGATATTTTTGGAGTAGCACTTTTCGGAAACGTGTTTGGTTTACGCGGCGAGAATTAATTGAGGGTGTTTGAAAATACATTCTATCGGGGAGGAGGATAAATAGTATCAGAATAATAGGAAATTGATTCGAAAAAAATGTGAGCTATTCAAATATTTAGCTTGTCATTGTTTCTATGTTTTTATCATTGAACTTTTTACATCGTTGGTTTTGCATTTGTTTTTGTTCTTTTAATTATTAGACAATGTTTGTCTTGTTTAACCATATTTATGGTGCAGTATGGCCATTTCAGGCTCTTGTGCCGATAAAACCAATCAACCAACCAACCATCAAATATTTAGTTAGAATATTTTTGATATAGTTGTTAATATTTTATGCTTGTTCCCTTTATCTTTATATCATTAAAAAATTTTATACTCCTAATCCGATCGTTAAGGATTCAATTTTTGGCCATTACCATTCCAATGCTATACCGCACGCAGCCAGATTTCAATTTAGTTTTACTGTATTGTAATAGATGTTACCATGGCTTCTACTATTCCAAAGTGAAAAGTCACATGATCATAAATTTTAGCAAAAAGCCGAGCTATTGACATTCACTCAAAAAGAAAAGAGAAGAAGATACTTCGTTTTTTGTAGTGATTAGTGTTTAAAAATCTCATGCTACGGCGGAACATAGTTTTGCTATGTGCAGACATCTTGTTAGGCTTCGCCCTTTGATGCTATCTAAGTATTCTGATTTTAATGTAATTAACCTTATTAATGTCCTGCTAATTTTGTTTACTCTGAATATTAACTGCTTTCTTTAAAGGTTGCTTCTTTTTAAAATGAGTTTCCAAGACAAAGATCCAAATAAGATTGAATGGGCAGTTTGTCCTACTCAGTCCTACACATAATACTATAAGATGATATTATTATTTTATATATTTATATATTTTATTGCTATCGTTCTGGTTTCCTTCCTTGTGATCTGAGAGCTCTTAGGTCGGACATATTGCACTTCCACTTGTGCTCTATATGTTTATGAGAGAGTATAGAGTAAAGTTTCCGTGAAAATACTCCTGTTCATTCCCGGCGACTAGTGACAAAAAATCGCCTAAGATAGAGATTGGAATTTTTTTTAGCAATACAATTCGCCAATGACACGCTTTTAATAATATACAAATACGTTTATTAGAGAATACATAGTAAATTTTCGGTGAAAACATTCCTGTAGGTAGTTAATAAACTTTCGCTCCCAGCGACTAGTAACAAAAAAACCCCCACCAAAGATTGAGATAATATTAGGTTGTTCGGAAAGTAATTTCGTTTTTTCCTGACAAAGGATTTAATTGCATTTTTCGCACCCAATTTCATACTTAAACCGAAAAATCATTTTATGTTTTAAGAGCTGATATAGCAAGTCTTGAGTGTGAAAAAGTGAAGCTGATTCTTCGCAGTAGTTTTTGGATGGTGCCCTTTTAAATATGGAGAGCAATAAACAGCATTTTCGTCATTTTTTTCTTTTTTGCTATAAAAGGTAAAAATGCTGTTCAAGCCAGAAATAAATTAGCCAATATGTGTGGAGAAGATGTGTTAACAGTACATCAGTACCAGAACTGATTTGTAAAATTTTTCCTTCAAATGAGGAGGCCAAAAACCACCTCGATCAGTTTTTTTTTTACAGCAAAGACCAAAACTTTTATGAGCGTGTAATCATGTTACTACCAAAAATATGGCAAAAGGTATTAGACCAGAATGGCAATTTTATAATTTAATAAATAACTTATTCATTAAACGAAAATTTCTTTTCATTTTGACAAAAAAATACGAAATGACTTTCCGAACAACCCAATTGATTTTATAGGCAACATTGTTCGTCAACGACACTCTGTTAATAATATACAAGTATTAAAAAATGTATAGCAAAGCTTCGGTGAAAACGTTTTTGTTGATAACGAATAAACTTTCGCTATTTCCCAGGGAATTGTGATAAAAGAAAAATCGCCCAAGATAGCGATAGATCTTTTAGCAACACTATTCGCCAATGAAACGGTGCTAATAATACACGTAACAGAGATTTCAGTCTTGGGGAAAACGCTCCCGATTAAATTTTCGTTGTATAGAAATATTTACAGTGGTATGTGCCTAGATTTTACGTATTCTATTCTCATTTTTTAAAAATCATTTCTATAAAAATAGAAAAATGGAACAGAAGGAAAAGTATTGATGATGTGAAACTGAAATCCTGAGCTTGTGTCAAAAAATCGTTAAACAATTTCATCTTTACTAGAGTACTTGAAAACTCTATTCTCAGTCAACTCCTTTGAATGAACAGGAAATATCTCCTCTCAAATATCGTTAAGTTTCGCATAAACGTCTTATAAGTATTCTTGCATCCAGGAAGCAATCTCTTCGTCACTTTATCCGACAGAATAGGAAGCGTCTTCTCTTAAGTATTAAATCCAGAGATTCAGTATAATATGCTCACAAAGACGATATAATGGAAGATTCGAGAATGCCGTTGATGGAAAAAATTTCAGCAGAGCACCCGAGTTGAAAAGGTTGAAAGAGGACTTTTGATTTATTTTATTTTCAAGCAGATGATGAGATGAAGTTTGGAATCAAAGGAATGAAACTTCTCCTCAGTAACTAGGCTTACTGGTTTCAAGAGGAATAAGAATTTTAACAAATTTCATTTTTTTGATAATAAAACGTTTTTATATTCAAGGCATAATTTAGATTATATAGGAAATGGTGGGTGATTGAATTTTTCACTTTATTATAACTTCTTAATATTGAAAATAGAAAAATAAATCCGGTTAGTAAAATTAGCGCTTCATTAAGACAAGAAACTTTTATGTATATTTTTTAAATAGCAGCAATATTTAAGGTATCCGACTACGTTTTACGACTACGACTAAGGTATCCGACAAATAAATTTTAGAAAAATTATATTTTTTAAAGATTATTTATGGCTTTTAGATGTATTGTCAATTATAAACTCGATAAAAACAAATATATTTAAGAACAATATATTTTGAAAAATAGAAAAACAGATGAAAATTTTAATGAAATTGACCAAAACGGTTAACATTCTACAAAAAATTTTAGTGCAGCAGTCCTATTTTTCTTTCTACAAAAGTTACAAAATATAATGATCAATGTAATCAACCAAAATCTACGAAAAAAATTGAGGTGCAACAAAGTTAAGGGTAAAAATATAAATTTTTCCTTTAATTCATATGTTAAATTTTCTAAAAACACCTATGAATGAAAAAAATATACCACCTGCAATCAAACTTTTGGTTAATTTCATTGCCCATATTATTTAAAACACGCGGTGAAATTTTTATGTCAATACCTCTATTTGTTTTTTAAGGTATCATGTTAACGGTTAAGAATTGTTATGAAAATTAAAGTTTTGAGAAAATTGAAGTGAAAGACAAATTTTAACAGAAAAATATGTGACCCTGGATGATGGGTCGTGCCTTCCTTTTCAAGACTAGCTGTTTTGTGAAGAGGAAAGTCTGAACTACAAGAAATAATAATATTATTAAAAACTTGTTAATGTGGTCAATAACCAGCGGTGGATACCTTAAGAAGTTAGGGCTAAAAAGTGATTTTCAAGCTCGAATTTGTATTGTTTCTAACATCAACAACTTATGTCTAAAGCTGTGAAAAAAGAAAATAAAACTTTTTACTTTCCTTTCATTTCACCCATAAAGTAAAAATGAAACTCTCGAAATAAGCTCACTGTTATTACGAAGCTTTTGTTACTTGGGTTAAACCTCAAGTATGAGTACTTTTATTAACCGAACTAATATCAATCAATCGCCATATCGGCAAAGATTCCTGTTAGTTTATTTTCTATTTTCACCAATGACATGCGGTTAAACCTAACATTTGCCAGTGGCATGAATCTATAATAAATATAATAACCTAAAAGAATATTCTTTTTAAAAATTGGTGATAAATTTCTTTTTATTTTAATTAATAATTATTACTGAAATAATGAAATACGCAAAAAATAACATCCAGTATTAATTTCGAAAAGCAGACGATTTTTTTCCTCTAATATAAATGAAAAGCAAATCAATAAATAAATTTTTTATTCTTGCCATGAATGTTACGTTATTAATTAAATTAATAATATTTGTTAATTATTTGATTATAAATTTAACTCTTACGTTATTAATTAAATTAATTAGAAGGAATAATGTCTGCAAACCATAGCTAATTTCTTCAAATATATTTAAAATGCAGAGATAAATTTTTAACACTTGCTAAAAGCATCAAAGTTTTTCAGTAATATAAAGGCTAGATTTGCAAATTACTTTCATAATTTTTTATACTTATTTGCTATTATTTATTTTTCAGTAAGTAAAAAATTATTCGATAGCAGTATAAACATTACCTATAATTTCTTCAATATTTCATTTTATTTCAATGCAAACAAGTTATACAGAAATATTGCAATCGTGAAAAATTCAAACTCGGGATTTTGATGAAACTCTTGGCTTCGGACCAAGAGTATCTGATTCCGAAAACTAAATTTTTGGCATTATGTCTGTCCATCCATCCGTAAAAAATTTAACACAAAAATGTTTTGAGGCGGTTGATTAAAATTTCATTTACACCCCTTTCACTAACTTGTAAATTTTCTTTAATGTTGAACAAATCTATTAAGATGAAGTCTGTTTGTCCTGAAGTTTGAGTAAAAATTGACTCAATAATTACAAAACTCTAGGAGGTATTAAAAATAAAATTAGGCACACGTATTTAGCATCTCATACAGAAATTCGTATCAAATTTTGATCCAAATTTGTTATCGGTTGGCGCACTTTTTCTCATACTTGTAATTGCGATAATTCATAAACTATCAATCTTAAATCAATGAAATTCGTTGTATTTGTTATGACTTTTATTGTAGCTCTGCGTCAAATTTTAATAGGAATTAGTATGCCAAAAGACGTCCAAAACACGTATTCTCAAAAGAGATTCAGTAAAAATGGTAGATTCCTGCCAAAGATCTAAACTTGGTAACTATCACTTAATCTATAATTTATAACTATTTAGCATGACTTTAATGATCGCTATTCAAAGGATTCGTTGCCTATCCGAAGTCCATAATTTTAGCGGGGATATGAGGGGAGACTAATTGGAGGATAGCCGAGAATGTTTCGGGAAGACCATTCCAGTAAAGTTTTACCTAAAGATTGAAAGGAATTTGAAGACAGTAATTTAGATGTAAAAGAGTTTGCCTTTGCCTTCGTGCTGCACAGGGGAATTGTTTTTTATTCCACAATTTATTGTTCCTTATAGAGCATGTATAGGGAATTTTGAAGTTTGAAGTGTTTTATCTACAGAATGGAAATTTAAAAGAGATTCATGGATAGTTAGGTTCTGAAATCAATAAAATAGTGTATTGTCATTGAGAACAAAGAATAAAATAATTGAAGCCAGATAAAGAATGAATAATTGATTGCAAAATTCCATTTAGAAACAAGAAACAAGTCACCTTAAGTCATATCACTGACTTCCGACCCGAATCTAAGGCACAGGGGTTAACCACGCAAGATTGAATGACCAGACAGCCGTTACAGAAACACTGGCGGGAACAGTGGTTGAGTCCTAAGAGCCATCACCGGCCACGGTACAACCCTCCCCGTAGGAAGTACGTCCCGTCATCGATGGGAAGGCCAGAGCCCCCACCGGGTTGGCGAGATCCAACCACCATGCATGAAGCATCTCATCCACATTTCTAGTGTAATAAGCCTCTTTAAATAAAACTGTATAGCAAATTAATGGAATTATTGCTCCTAGATTTGAGATAACTTATTAACCACTTAACTGTCTTATTTTCTTTACTATCTAATAAGATGACACTTTGAATTTTGGAAATTTTTTATTATTTTGATTCAATTAGAAATCCATTGAATACTTGGCTTATCTTTGTATTCGGAATAATTTTAATATTGAATTATAATCGTTATGAATTATTAATTTTTTGCTTACAACTATAAAAATTCGATAAATCGATGCACGTATGGCACTCGAGCAAAACAGTTAAGTGGTTAAAGTAATAAGTTTATTTTTGTATTGATGCAATCTATGTACATGTCTTTGGAGTCAATTATTGGTATTTGTTTATTTCCTTGTGCCTATTTCATATCCATTCTTATATAGCGTCTTGTTGTGATCGTTCTAAATTTTGAAGTGTGTTCATCTAGGTTAATCATCCAATTGCCTTGAGGCGCAGTATGACTCAATTATCCCGCCTTTCAGAGAACGCGGGAGAATTCAAAAGAGTAGCTCTCGGTTGTGTGTGTTGTTGTGTGTGGAATAAAGATATATTTTTGATAAAATGTAAAGTGACTGCTACCAACACTTACATGGAGTTAGATGATGATGAAGAATAATAAGAATTAATCAATCCTCTTCGATCTTAAAAGCTTATATTCTCCTATTTAAAGAAAATTTTAAATGCAAAATATTGAATTCTTATTTTGATTCTCCAAATTCTTTCAGAAATTTCAGAATCGGAATTTATTTCTCAGCATTTTGAAATTTCTTAAGTGTTTCAATCTGTATCATAAAAACGTATTTACTATTTTTAAATAAATTAAAAAAAAGAATAAAATTATCTCTAATTGGTTAAATAAACAAATCATAAATAAATTAATAATCAAATTTATCATTCAATGTTTCTTCCATCCTAGACTTTTTCAAACCTTTTAAAAAAAATAGAATTAGTATACTTTATCGGAAAAATTCATCAGCCTAGATAACTGAAGTCATTTGGCCAGAAAAATCTTTAACAAAAATGTCAAAATAATTTTTTTTCTGTTTTGATTCTTTTCGCTATTTTTTTCTTTATTCTTAAAGAAAACATTATTCTTATATATCTGGATATTCTGGATATTTTTATTCATGTAGACCTCAAAAATGATCGTTACGATGAAATGATCATGAATTGTTAACTTTCAAAATAAAGGGAATAAAATATCTTTTATACAATTGGGATTACAAATTTTTTTCACTAAAAATGTTGTTTAAAACGCTTATTTTAAGATTAAGTAGAGTTAATTAAAATTCTATTTTATATTATCACCTCAATTTTCAAAATTTTGCAACAGGAAAAAAATTGAACCGTTTAATTATAAATATGTTCGACAGCTTTCTTGAATACAGCGGGAAAACTATCAGACTTCATTGTCATAAAAGGTGTGAAAAATATTCAGAAATTTTCAAATTATTGCTTCCAAAAAATTAAATTTCGAGATTTTTTCCTCATAAAATTGAGATGTGATTTAATGGTTAAGAACGGTGTTACTCTTTACTACTTTACAACTACATTAATTAAATTAGTTTTGGTTTTCATTGCAGTCATTGCCATCTGTTACAATCTTAAAAATAATTAAAATGTGTAATAATTAAATTTCCTTTCCCTGAATTTATGACCTTAACCGGTGAATATAAGGCAACCGAATTTGTGAATAAGTTTAGAATATCATCGGCCAGGTTTTTGTTTTTATTTTTAATCTTTTGAAATTCTTCATATTTCTATGAAGAAAAGAAACTTTTCATAATCTTTAAAACAAAAAATGGCGTTATGTTTGAAAACAGTGTTCTGAAGTTTTTTTATATAAATAAATTTGATCGAATCTTAACGTTTCAGCACTATTCATCAGAAGGTTTCAGTTAATAGTAAAATGTACAAAAATTTCACGTTCGCATTAATTTTGCAAGATTTTAGCACCATCTCTTAAAAATACGATTTTGAAATGCATATATAATGCTCCCATAAGATATTTTAAATGGTTAAATCTACTTTTACTTGCCTTTTACAACCTCCTGATTTAATGTGGAAGTTTGGAGATGATGGTGTCTTTTCATGTAGCAGCCTTGTCCTTTGTCATGCTTTCAAAACTTAGCAATGTGTAAAAAAAATTGCATTCATACTGTTTCGAAAGGAAGTTTTAATTTTTTTTGTCATGTCAGTGTTTTCACGGAAAAGGGGTGCAGTAGCTTCTGAGGGTAAAGACCCCTGAGCACCTAGAGGGCCAAAGTCTGACTTGTAGCTCACACACACGACACAACCCTTTTTAGGGGGTGGTCGAACTCATTCATCCATCCACAAGTCAGAATTTAGATCCAAATCAGAGACCGACTCATCCCTGATTCAGTACCCTCAGAGGTATCGTTTTGTAATGGGAACTTGGAGGACTTAGTAGTCACGACTTATTTAACGTGCCCCAACTGCCATTAGCCAACACGGCGGTCTTTGACCGAGACGAGGGCAGAATCCGCGACCTTTCGGTTATGAGACTGACGCTCTACCAACCAGGCTACCGCGGCCAAAAGGAAGTTTTAATACAACCTAACTCATTTATTCGTTATCAGATGAATTTAGTTTACCATGGGCTAAACAGCACATAACATGAATTTATATTCTATCGATTTTCTTTCTTTACTGGTTATCGAGCACATTGGCGAATTTTTGTATAGTTATATTTTGTAGTTCAGGCTTTCCTCTTTCTAAAACACTTTATATTTTCTTGGAAAAAGAAGGCCTGACCTATCATCCAAGGTCACTTATTTTTCAGTTAAAATTTGTCTTTCATTTCAATGTTCTTAAAACTTTCAATCTCATAAAATTTCTCCACCATTAGCATGATATCTCAAAAACTAATAGAGGTATTTACATAAAATTCCCATCGTGTGTTTTAAATAACAAGGTCAATGAAATGAACCAAAAATTTTAATGTTGGTGAAATACTTTTTCATTTATAGAAAAATTGTGTTTTAAATTTATGGGGAAAATACATATATATGTATATTTTTGTCTATAACTTCTTCGAACCTCAAAACTGTTATTAGATTTTTGGTTCATTTCATTCATCATTGTATTCTAAAACTTGTGTGCAAAGAAAAATATGATTGCTCCATTACAATTTTGTGTAGAATGTTAACCGTTTTGGTTAAATTTCTTTAAAATTTATTACAAATATTCCTATTTCACAAAACATATTATATCTTCAAACAATTTTGTGATATTTATAGTATTTTGTATTGTAATTGACAATACATCTAAAATCCATAGTTTAAAAAAACCTATTCTTTAGAAATTTTTCCTTTGAACGTAGTCGGATACCTTAAATAGAGATTATTAATTTGTATACATAATTAACTTTTCAATATAAAAATTCTCTGTGTATTATAATAAGATTACGTGTATATGATTTTCATTTTATTCAGAATAGAACAAATAAGTCTCTTCCTTGGATAGATTATTTTCGGCAGAAAAAATGTCGAAGAACAAAACACTTTTGTTTTCGAGAAATGTGCGAGATTCTTTGTTCAGTTCAGTAAAGCACGGATATTAACTGTTTTTCTATGTAAATGCCTTTCCATTTGCATTGATTTTACAAACTCGATTCTTTGATAACTGGGGACTTCAATCGTGATCGCTTTTTTTCTTTTGAGAAAAACAAAAATAACGGGAAAAAATAAAAGAAAAAAAGAAGCTACAAGGATTTCAAAGTTGTTTCGTTTTAAAAAGAACCGCTTTCTGTAAAAAAATATCGTTTGCAGAAAATATATATTGCAATTGGTGACAATAGAATCTGGTATTCTTAGAGAAAACACTTTGTTTTATGTTATTATATCCTAATAAATAATCTAATATATGACACCAATTTAATTAAAAGATATTTAGCAGAGCTTCGTTTTAAATGTCGTTAATCTCTATTCCATGTAAAAATTGTTTTCATAACCTAATATTTGGAGAATATTTTATTTAATCACTGATAACGCTAATTGATTGTTAGGTAATTTCAATTACTGCTGATTATTATAGATATGACAGTTGCAACTATATAGCCGTCGTTTTGTAATTGTTCCAAAAGTAAATGAAAAACCAAAGAAATTTTCTGAAAGCTTATAATGTTTTTCTGAACAGAACAAATATTTGACTGAATATTTATAATTCTTATTTCGTCACTCATCACACTGACTGATTGTTAATTGATTTCAACTATTACTGATTATTATAGATATGACAGTTGTAAATATATAGTCGCCGTTATGTAATTGCTCCAAAAGTAAATGAAAAAAGAAAGAAATTTCCTGAATGCTTATGATGTTTTTCTGAAAAGAACAAATATTCGACAGAATATTTATAATTTTTATTTCGTCATTCATCACTTTGACTGATTGTTAGTTGATTTCAATTAATACTGTTTATTGTAGATGAGACAATTACAACTATATAGAACGGCATTACGCTGTTACTCCCAAAGCAAGTGAAATTTTCTGAAATCTTTTGTTTCTTAATAGAATAAAAGGTTGAGAATATATTTGTAGACAAAACAATCGCTTTTATGAATGCGTAGGTATAAATAGAAATATTTTAACACTAGAATTATCAGATGAGTCATTTTAACAGGTAGCTTCATGCTTAAAATATTAGTATAATTTATGTATTGTTCTAGAATTTTATGATGACTTTTAATAATTACATGACTTATGATGACTTAACGATTAAATATTCCTATTCAATTTCCCTTCAACCATTTTAACTTTCATAATTAATATGATTTTTACCTATTTATAAAAAGATCCATCAAAGTGACGACTTTAGTAATTTCAAAGTTTATAATATTTTATGGACCATTTATGCAACGATGGAAGTCAATACTTATATAGATTCATTTATTCATTATTATCAGACACTATACGGAAAAATTTAAATCACATTCTTTTACATTTTTTAAAAATTACATTAATTTTAAATTACATTTTACACATGAAATTATATTGGTTGATTCAATGTGTTCGGCTGCCGTTATAATGGGGTCTATTTTATTCCCATTATGATTCAGTTTAGAACTAAGAACTCTAATTGCATATCCTATAAATGCAAATACAAACCGTTTTCCATGTTTTTATTTAATTAATAATTAATGAATTATTATAATAAATATTTTTTGTTAAAGTATATTTTTTATTTACATAAATCATGCCAAAATGTACAATAAAAGCCGTTAAGATAAAAAACCCATCAATTTGACTGGTGTAATAAAATTAGGTATATCCGTGTATATACTGAACATCGATATTCTAGTGTTAAATTGACGATGTTAACTAAATTATATTGATACTTAAAAAAAAGGAAAAAAAATATAGTCTACTCACTGTTTCGGATATTTACTTAAATTATTATCCTGGAGTTCGATTTAAAACCCTACATTTTATTATTGAGTACTTAACCTTGGAATAGCGTCTTCAAGCTATACTTTTTAAAAGATGAATTATTTCATTTAGTGATCATTTTGAATATCATATTAGAGATTCATATATATCAGTTAAATTGACACATTCATATATATTTGAGTTTGATATTTCATGATATATTCATTGATCAGAGTCCTATTAGTGTTTTGCAGATATTTATACAAAAAAATAGATATTCAAGATTTGAGTCACTCGACACTTTAATAAAGATTGCACAGATTTTATTTATTTAAAAATTTATCATTAATTTTTTTACTCGACACTTTAATAAAGAATGCACAATTTTTATTTGATATTTAAAAATTTAGCATTAATTTCATTCAATTTAATTTTTCTCTTTTTTATCTATAATTTCTTTTGAGCTCTTTGGTTATATAACGAATTTTTAAAAATGTATTGAAATTCGAAATTTAAATTGCAAAACGTTATACAATTTGAAGATTGTAATTTTCTGTCTGATAATAAAACAATAAAAAAATAATTAAAACAATAACTGAAGTATTTTTGTTTTTATTGACCTGTCAAATAAGTAAGTTTCCCTGGCGCATCCTGTACAAGCTTATCAGGTGTTTTATGGTTGTTAAATTTGATTCATGAAATTAAATTAAAAATGTAAACTATTTTTTAAAATTTAATTTTACATTTAAGATATGCTGCTGTATAAAATATATAGTTTGAATTGTTGCATTTTCATTTATTATTCTATATAAAAGTGGAAAATAAAATAACACTGAAAAGAATTGAAAAAAATACATGTCAAAGCTGAATATTATGGCGAACACTTTGCATTTATTTTTTATTTTTTAATTAATTCTAAAAATTTCTTTAATGAAACATAGATTGGCCTTTTATTTCTTGTTAACGATCTACCTGATTTTATTTTTATATCTGATATTATTTTTTAAAATCAAAATTCTGATTTTATAAGAATATGTTTATTTGAGATATAGTTCAATATTTAACCTCCGAACATTATTAAATGATTGGTTTAATAACGTCACAATGACACCATGTAGTAAGTTATTACGCATTAGAGGAAGATTTGATCTTTAATTTTGTATAAAATTCATAGAAATACTTAAATTTTTTACGAAAACATTTTCTTTAAGAATTCAAAATGAGTGACAAAGACAAAAAAAAATATTAATGAAACAGGAAGTAAAAAAGCATGCAAAATGCACTTTACAAAGTATGCCCTTTCACCGATAACTTTCCCCAAGCTAAATATGTGAAAGGAAATGCTTTTTCTATTTGGAATATTGTTTATAGTTTGAAATAGAAAGGAAAAAAAAAGTGATAGATTTTCTATGAATATTTTAAAGGACGTAATATAAATCAATTACTAGCTGTTTGCAAATAGAATATAAAATCATAATTTTAAATTTTGCATTTCTGAAGATATATAGTTTCTTTCCTTTTTGTTCGAAAAACAGCCATTAAGCTTTCACGTTTTCTCTATCTTTTAGCTTTATGAATATCTATAAATGATTCAGTTCTATAAGTTGTTAATTTTAACTTTTTGAATTTTTTCTATGTAAGAACCAAATTTTTTATAATTCTACATAAAAAATGGAAGAAAAATTAGAAGTTATTAAACATAATAATAACAGAAAAAAGAAAGAAAAAGGCAATTAATTTGTCTATAAATTGTTTATTTTTTTGAATTCATTAGATACTGATAAAAGAACCAGAAAATAGAAATATAATTGTTGATTTGAAAGTAATTTCTTTTATTACTTGAAGACTTAGTATACGTGCATTTATAGAGTTTGTTCGTCCATTTATTTGTTATTGATACTATATAAATATTATTCGGTTGGAAATTGTTTTGATTAAATAATCCGGGCCTGTTATATAACTTTTGTTACGGTTAATTCGTTATAGACGGCATATAGAATATTTCTTATAATTAATAGGTACTGACAATTAATTCTTGTTTACACATATATTTGCAAATTTCACTATACCATGAGATTATTTTATTAAATCATTTTTAAACTTTAAAATTAATTATTGTGATTGTAATTTTTTTATATATCTTCGAAAGTTTTATTCTAGAAAAGACCTTTATTCATTTGTTTCTGAAAATCATATTTTGTGGTACTTCGTGATTTTTTAAATGAAATTGTATTCCGTTTCCGAATTTAAAAAATTAATCAACGTGAACGTCAAAATTCTAACTATAACAAAATAAAATCAACTGTAAATTGTTTTTAAATTCATAAAAAAAGGAAATTAGGGCGGCAACATAAAAAAAAGCTTAGTAACAAAATATTGCCGATAAAGGTAAAAATCATTTCAGTGACACCTTTCAAATAGAAGAAAATTGAGAGATGGAACTTTCACTTCATGGGCATTCCTCCACCATCATATCCCACCACAAAAAATATCCTATTTTCTTTACAATTGTCTTATTATTATTTTTTTTAAATGTTAATGTATTCTTTTGTATAATACAGTAAAAGCTCTTTATTCGCGGGGTATATGTTCCATAAATATGCCGCGAGAACAGAAACCTTGAATACGGAATGGTAATTTATACTGGATTATAGGGGATACGTTCCTAGGAGACAAAATAATCTATCTATCTATCTATCTATCTATCTATCTATCTATCTATCTATCTATCTATCTATCTATCTATCTATCTATCTATCTATCTGTCTATCTGTCTATCTGTCTGTCTGTCTGTCTGTCTGTCTGTCTAATTGAAGTTTTTGAACATTTTGTTTAATTATCTTAAGGCTTACGTAATGGTTCGAAGAATTTTATAATTTTGTCTTGCTTGGCAGTTTTTAAAAGCTCCTTCAATTGACTGATACGCAGTAGTCGCTTTAGCAATTTGCCTCTTAAAAATAAGACTTCGTTCCCTAGACGGATCAATGCTCATAAAGAAATTGCAAAGCTCATTTGCCATTCTTTAAGATTTTTCAAATTAAATGTCACGTTTCCAGTGCTTGTTGAAGCCTCTTCTTCAACTGACTGTGAATTTAACATTTCTTCCAAGTCGGTTTCAGTCAGATCTTCATTTTGCTATTCAAGCAATTCCTGAATGTCACTTGATTCTATATGTTCGAACCCATCTCGTCCTATTCCATTCGCGATTTCAGCTATGTTTGCATTTAACAACATACTTTAGACAAAGTTGTAATAAGATTTATTTTACTTTTATTAGTCCATTTGACGACATTTACAAAGGATATTGGGTTGGATACCTATTTGAATCCTTTTATCATTATGTATGTACTTATTAGATCCGCAAATAGAGAACTTTTTAGCCGCAAATATAGGAATTGGGTCGCATTTTTTAAATCCGCGAATAGTGAAAACGCGAATGAACGAAGCGCGAATTAGGAGCTTTTACTGTACTCCTCAGTGGATTTGTTCAGCTGTGCAATAATATTAGAAAAAAGTGATTCAATTCTCTATTTCAAAAGACTATAACTTGATGCGGTTTCAAAAATTACTCCATTTATTTGATCATCCTAGATCAACCTAAAAAATTATTTTTAAATATACAGCAATGATAATATGCTCATTAAAAATTTTAATATTATCGCAACTTGTATGCTTGTAAATCCAATAATTAAAATAGTGAAAAGTATTGTCATCAAATTGACTTAAAATATTTTGATCACATTTATTAAAAATGAAGAAAAAAACTATAGGAAAATAAAATTAAAATAAATTAAAAGCTTATTACTTAAATTTTAGAAAAGTGTGAAAATAGTTTTAATGCAATAATTTTATCCGAAGTTATTAAGGAAAAGCATTAAAAATTGATTACATATAATTAAAATTCTTATCTTTTAATTAAAAGTAATTAAATTTCTAATTAGCAATTTAAAAAAATCTTTTTAGTAAGCACTTACTATCCGAGAAGTAATTACCTGCCGAATTCAGTAGCTTCTGTAGGAAGGTTCAATGACCACCTTTGTAGAGCGATATGCACATATTTTTTCATTATACATGCACGATTTTCAGACATTTTGTTGCATATAATATTATCGTGTTTAAAATTGGATGAAATCAGATTTTTATCTTCATAATTTTCTTGCAGATTATTTTTTGTCAAACTTCATAGAAGGATTACCATAAGATGGCATTAGTGAGATTATATCGTTTTTGATTTCAAAATTCTTTTCTATACAAATTATATTGATTTTGTAAACAATTGCGAACTATTTATTATCTGCTTAGAGCTGCAAGGAAGATGCTACAGAAAAGTCTATTTAAAAATACTAGAAGATTAGTTACTAAATGAATAAATTTATCAGAAATTGAAATATTTTAGTCATAATATTGAAATTTCTTGAGCCATAATTATATTAATTATACGTTAACTGACTAAACTATATAATATTTGATATGTTTTGTAAAATTAGGACTTTACCGTTGTATATTCTTGAAGTCTATTATTTAATTAAAATTTATTTTAATTAAATATTTTATATCTAAATAAATAAATTGTAAATTGATAACTACTGATATTTTGAAAAGAAATATGCTATTTTATTGATCTTTTACATAATATAGCATTAAAAAAATAAATTAAATACACCATTTTTAAGAAAATGCTAAAAATCCTTAATGACTTGATTATTTAAAATTGTATAGAAATTTGAAACTACTTTGATAAATATTTTAAAGAGTCTCTTTATAATTTAGCGTACCTGGGGCATCCAAATATGTTAATCAATTTGTAAATGCTGAGAAATTGCATTAGTATATCTAAAGTGACCAGATGTAAAAAATTTATTGAAATAATTTAGACAAACCATATGACTGATTTCAGAATAAGTTAATTTTGGGACCTTTAAAAATGGTATCGTTTTTATCAAAGAATTTTCAAATGATCCTTATTATTAGTTAAAGGAATAATAAATTAAGAAAGAGAAATTTCGAAATTTTTGTATGCATTTCAATAAATTTCATTTTATTATAAAGCACTTTTTATAATAATAAAAATTTGTAAATCTAAAAATAAATTGATAAATCAATTACGGAAAACAGATATCGATATTAAGTTTTGATGTCACGATTTTTTGACTTCATGTTTTTATATCAGGTTAAAAAATTAATCTCTCCAAATTTCCAAGATAAATATAATTCATTCCGAAATGAATGTAATTAATAATTTCCTTCTTTAATTTAAATTTCTTAAAATGACTCTTAATTAATGCTTCTGAAAGAAAATATAATAATTTTTTATATATTTACTATGTTTCTGTTAATACAATTACAACAAAACAAAAATTTTTATCAAAAATATCTAAAAAATAAAAAGAAAATAATTCATATTTTAAGCAAAAAAGAGCAGTTATAATGAACAGAAAACAAACGATTTTTTTTCCTTTTAAACAAAAAGAAGAAAAGTCGCTTTATTTATTAAAATTTACTTTTTAATAAAAATTGTTATACGTCAATCATTTGGTAGGAAGATGGTTTTCATTTTTTTATTCGTTTGTAATTCTGAATAGATCAAAATGAAAACGATAATAACGAAGTTGAATTCGTTCGCATTATTATAGCGAATTGTATTCCTTTGTAATTCTGAATAAAGAAAAATGAAAACGATAACTACGAAATTGAATTCGTTCGTAATATTATAGTGAATCCATACGAATAAATCGTGTTTGTTTTATTATTCAGCCTGAAGGTTCCTTTCAGAGTCACTTGAAAATATTTTGTCTTGGAAAGTTGGTGATAATTCATTTAACAGAATTTTGATTTTGAATAACTCATGTTAATTGTCTATTGCAATTCTATTATGAATGAAAAATGTTATCGAGATATCTGGACAAGGAATTCCGTTTTCAGTTTTATATTGCGTAATCTTAGAGATGATTGTGAATTAATATTAGGCCTCTCGAGTGATAAGTGATGACTTTGTTGGTGATAGTGGAATGTTTATGATATAATGACTTATAACTCATTGCACTTCGGAAGTGATTATTTCTTCATAAATAATGGTAATTAGCTGTGCAATGAGTAAACTTCTGATGATAGTTGAGAAGAAAAGATTTTATATTATGATGAAATTTTTTTCAAAACTATGGAAGTGGATAATTGTTTTTTTATTTTGTATTGAAAGCTATTCATATTCTAAAGGCATTTTTTATTGCAAACTGTGCATATACTTGTGATTTAAAAAGAAGTCATTTTTTATTTTCGGCGATTATTGGTGAAAATTTCTGAATCAAAAGTATGTAGTGGATGTAATCTTGTGGTATAAAAAAACTTTGAATTCCTCGTGGCTTCTGGTTGAATTTCTCCAATTTTAAAAATTAATGTCAGTTAAAGAAATTGAAATGGGTTTTATAGAAAATGAAAGTCAAATCTTTATGCTTATTAGTGAATGTGCAAATGCTAAGTTTAACAAATGTTGTTTTAAGTCATTTTCGAGGAACTAATTTTTGTATATGCTAAGACGCATTTTGTGCATCTTCAGTATAGCTCTTTTAAAAATTGATACCGCTTAATATTGTACTACATTATATCGTATAATTTTTACTGAATTGTTGTTTTCATTTTACTAATATTAACTCATCTTAATTATATGACTAATGCAACAAGTATAAATTTGGTTTTCCGCTGACTAATAACTTTCGTAGAATTATTAATTTGTTGGTGCAAGCACTTGGTTATTTCTATGATTAAAGTTATTTTGGTGGTCTGAATTTTGGTATGTGCTTGTTGTTTCAGCTGTAAGTTGGATAAGTTTAGAAGGTCTTTCGTAGGTTATTGTCTATCTTCTGTGTTTAATGTATTGATAATTTCTTCTGGTTATTATGCTGTTTGGTTGTGATCGTGGTGTTTTTTTTTTTTGTTCTGTGAATATCTGTCCTTCTATTACCTTCTGAATACTGAGCTTTTCTTGTAATATTTTGCATTGTAATTGAGTATTTTAAAATCAAAGATATACTACTACTTTGATACATTTTTTTTCTAAAGAAAGTGCTCAGAATTAGAAGATTTTTGATTTTTAACCTTGATGTTTTTATACCTTTGAAGATATCCATATCCAAATCACGGAAATTTTATTTTTATACTAGTTGTTATGACTTGGAAGACCACTTTCGTTATCGTAATCAGTTTATTTTGATCCAATATAAGACAGAGAATTTCATGCAGCTATTTACAATGATGATAGAAACTTATGAGAGTATTTACAAATGAAAAAACTTGAAATTGATCTAATGGTCCGTAAAGATGAAAGAACGTAGCGTACAAAAATTCCATACATAAAGTAAACACAGCATATTCTATCTAAATCAAAACCGGATTGCCGGATTCCAAGTTGAAATAAGATGCAAAAAAGACAAGAAATATAAAACTTATTAGGAGTGGCAACACGAGCTGTTAACGGTGATTTCGAAATTATGGTATTTTTTATTGGCAAATGACAAGGTTTTCTTGTCTATTAAAATATATAAATGAGGAAGGGGAAATAATTAGTTATGACTTGATAATCTTTCAGCACACTTTGACATACTGAATGCATACAAAAGTGTACTATCAAAGACATGTAATATCTTTATCTATGTCAACACACTTAATTACATCATTCACATTATACATTCTTTGTCTTCGAAGTAGAGAAGTTGTGAGCTGGATGCATAGCTAAAAAAATGAGTTCTTCAGAAAAGAATGATTTCTCCATGATGTACACAACCTATCAGTTTTTAAAATTTACAATGTTTTTTTCCAGCGTCTACTCTTAATAAGTATTAATCAAATGCCATGTTTTTGAATTATAATTATATTTTGAATTCAAATGGCAAAATTGTCGTTATCCTGAAAATGCGTGGAATTAAAATATTCTTTTTTCATTGTTCCATACATAGAAAAATGTATGGAACAGTGTGGTTCATCCATACTGGTAATTTGTAATCATGTTCTATTGCACAGTCTTGGTTCTCCAAGACTATATGCATCAATAGTATTTAGGTGTTCTATTTCTAATCTCGAAGTAGGGTAGGTACTGAAAACTTACGGAATTCGACATGATTCTTCCATGTAGGTTACCCATTACCGTGCGTATAGATTGATACTCCTCTGTTTCTTATATATCTTTTAATTTATCTATTCTACAGTTTCATTATTTAAACATTTATTACGGGATTATCTTCTTGATGAGAATCGAAGAGGTTGCCCTTGGAAAGATGACGTGGAAGAGAGGAAGCTCTCTCTCATTTCTTTTTCTGTTCTACTGCAGCTGAAGCTCACCCGTGTTGATTTTGCAGGGTAACACATCAGACTGGTGGGACATTGTGCTTTGAGCTGTATCAAGCCAGCCGGTAACTAGTCACTTGAATAGTTAGTGTACTAGAGATCAAGTTAAGAAATCCCTTCTTTGGTTAGCCTAAAAGATGATTTAGATATCCACCATATAGATCCTGGCCGGCCCTAAATTAGGAAACTGAAGGTGGAAGTACCCAGATACAGTTATTGCTTTTTCTTGAGGAGTTTATAGATGAACTTTGTGGTGGTGCCTAAGGTTTTCTTTCAGTGGATAATTTCTTCAGTCAGCAAATTTATGTAATAATATTTATAATCATTTAATAATGAAGCGTTATGGGAAAAAAGAATTATTTGAAATTATATCAATTTTTTCTAGATAAAAGCTCATCACTACAAAGGTTGATGAGGATGGATGTAGCATCTGCTCACAAAATATCTTTTGATGAGTTACCTTTATACTTTTAAAATACCTTTTGATATAAATATTAATTCTCGAAGGGCAAGCCCAACAAATTCCAAAAAGAAAGGCATGGCTATATTTAAATTACAATTATATTTATTTGCCAAAAAGTTGAAAACCCAAGACCAAACATGTACCATATTTTTATCCAGCAAGTTGGCGACCAGCTAAAAAGAAAACACCATGTAAATATGGTGTTACTGGACATAAAATTATATATGTCCAGTAACAATTTACATATACACGAGCTTTATGATATTTTTTAACTGTAATTTAATTTATTTTGTTTTCATCTGATTTTGCATGAATTTAGATTATATATGCAGTGATGAAAATAATTTTCAAATGTTGTAATTCTATTCAAAATCAATACGCAAAAATTTTCTAAAAAACAGTCCAGACCTTGAAATGCAGAAGTATCAGGGAATATCTACAAGTTTGCTGAATTAATATTTTTATCGATAAATGGAGAAAAGGGGCAATTGTTGAAAAAATGAAGGTAAATTACAAGAATTTGATACTGAAATGGGGTATTTTGGGACAGATTCTATTTACGAAATAGGTCTTCCGTAAAATAAGACTCCAGGTCTATTAAATGAAAAATTTCCTTCCCTTGTCCATTACCTTCAATCACCGAGAGAATTTAGTCGCCATTCCTGCTCTTTACTTCATGGAATGTTTTCATTTTCCATGGACTTATTTACGATATTCCCCCTCCTTTCTTAACATCATTTATATCCTCTATATAGATGAAATATATTCCGACTTTTTAAATAATAAAGTCTATGAAAAAAATATTTATTTTTCATTCTAAAAGAATTTGTCGTGCATAATTTCTTTTTATACTCATTTTATTTTTATTGAAAAAATAAGAAATGTAGCGACAATGATTAGAGTTCAGATTTTTTGAGGTTTGCAAACAAACAAAAAAACTAGTAAAAAAATATTAGTCAAGGACTATAAGAAACTAAGCTAACATTCCTCAATGATAGTAGCAACTTAAAACGAAAAGGCAAACTTTAGAATTTTAATGGTCTACTCTTTTCTACTTTCAATAATTATAAAATTTCTGAAACATGTGTGTATTTTGAAACAAATTAGGGTCATTATCTACTCTTAATTGGGTAAATGTTTAAGAAATAGTAAAATTTCAAAATATGGAATGTTTCTGATTTTGAAGAAATTCATGGATTTTGATTTGAGATGTTAAATTTACTTCTGTTACTGTTCTGTTAAATTCCTTAACAGATTCAAGATTGGTGTCGCTTCAAACATGCTTTTATATTTGTATTTTATCTCTACAGTATTCTTATCCCATAACAGAAAAAATATTTCATTTTTTTTGGAAAATCATACGTGATGCATCTTTTAATATTTGTATTAATCCTATCAATGTTCCTAGCATGTGTAGTGAATATATATTTTTGTCTTTTATCTTACGTTTATGAAACATATTAAGAAAAAAGGATAATTTAAGACTGCAATGATAATACAGGTTATACATATTTTGTTAGTCATTTTTGATGATCAGCTAGTTTGCTAAAATTAATGATAATTAAAATTTTCAATTAAACAATTTAAGTAGCTTGGCCTTAATGGCTTTTTTAACAAAATATATTTAAACTTCAAATCTCTATAAAATATATAATTAATATTATTTTAGAAATTTTAAGCCTTTCTGTTCAGTTCACTATATATTTCTCTTATTTGCTGTAAAATTAATTAAAAAAAGGAACATATTTGTTTTATTTCTAGCCTTTTAATAATTTAGAATAATGTAAAATATGAGCTTTTTTTTCAAAATTTGTTTATGTAGCTTGGTATAATGGCTTTTATAACAAACTTCAAATTTTGATAAATATATAATTAATATTATTTTATTAACCTTAAACCTTTCTGTTCAATTTACTTTTCTGCCCAATGTTTTTTTCATGTAACATTCATGAAAAAAATGAATACATTCTGCTATTTCTAGCGTTTTAATAATTTATCTAATTTATAACTTAGAATAAGGTAAAATTTCACCTTATTCTTCATGTTGATAATATTTTAAATATAAATAAATAATCTATGTTAAGGACATGAATTTCCCAGTTTTGAGCTTTTTTGGATTAGTATCGACAATAATTCGGATTATTAAAAACATTTGAGATTTAAATAATGACCTTTATTAATAATTAGGGTTTCTGGAATTCCTAGAGATTCGTATTGTCTTTTGTGAAAGGTTTAATATTAATTCAGAATTCTGGTATATCTTTTGTTTCTATTCTTATTGAGGAATCTAAAATATTTTCATCAACATTAGTATTCTGAGCAGCACGAATGCAGAATTCTTAAATAAGATAAATATATAAAATATTAATTAATCGTTGACATATTATTGTCACGTGGCTTTGGATTCATAGAGCTTACTTTTCCTAGTTCACACAGAACCATATTGCTGTTCTTACTAGAAATTTGTATTTGCCTTATTTTAGGGAAAATCGCAAGAAACTGTTGTATTTTCTAGTAATTTTACAAATGTTGATGTTAATATCTTCTAAAGTCAGTCTTTCAATAAGTCATCAAATTTCTTAGATTAATTTTTTTATGCAAATTCCATTATTTGGTAGTTTAGTTTGATTCTTCAATTCATTTTATCAATCTCCATGTTTATCCATTTATTCAATTCTTCAGTCTATTTTTCATTACTTTTAGCTTTAAAGACATTTTTTTCCTCCATATTTTTATATCTTTTTAGCCAAAATATGCATTTTATTGTGGATCATTAATATAAATTTAAACTTTATATAGACTCAAAAAAGAAAAGAAAATCGAATACATTTATATATTTTCAAAATATGCATTCCAATGGAATTCATAGGCAGATTAAAACTTTATTAAGAAGGAAAACATCAAAAATTGTATACATCTATAACATAATATGAGATTATAGATTATCGATAGATGTCATATTTTCATTCGTTATAAAGAGAATTTTTTTAAACTGATTTTCGAAACATATCTTTTACTAATTATGTATGGTTGGCTGACTGCAATTTGGCACCATGATAAAACCTTTTGATCTTTTATTTAATGTTGGAGGCTATTTTGCAGTTCGTTAAATAAACCCTACATAAATTGAATATTCTATGCCATGTCAACTGAAGCTTCTACTCTCTTGACACATTTTCTGCTCGAGGTGATGGTATTCTTTCGCAAGCCAACATAACTAATGATGTTGCAGCATAAGACTGATGGTTATCTGACATGGTGTATCGTTTAATGATCGAAGCCGGTCTACATTTATTGTTTTCCTTGTCAGCCCTGAAACTTGAGTTATCATGCTAAGGTCTTTTTATTATTCTTACAAACACTGTGATGTGTGACGATATGATGAGAATCTCTCGGATATCCCAAAAGAAGTTTATATAAGAAATCAATTTTTTTGTTTGACTTAGATGACAACGAGTAAGAATTATGGTTTTGAGGAAACATTTTAAATGTAATGGAATGTCAATTAAGTATGATTCGCGAATTTATTATTACGTATTTTATTTAATCTATGATCTGAGCAATGAATGGGCTATACAAATGCTTCAAAACGGCTCCTGTCTGAAATGAAAAGAGAACATTTGATACAATCTTCATTAGTATGGCGTATTTCTACCACTTTTTGTTACTAATTTATCGCCTAGATTTCTGTCATGTAGACTATCAAATAATTAATGGAAAACATTTAATCTTGTTATTTAATATGATTTGAAAAAATGAATTTAATTGAATAAGCTTACTGCAAATAAAAAAATGAATATGTTGGGAGCAGGTGTGAAATACTTACCACATAATTAAATAGCAAAAATATGCAGTAGAATCTTTTGAGGGCTGACTTTGAAATCCCACTTATTATCTAATATCATTGTATGTATAATATAATACAAGAAATTGACTTAAAATATAGTAAAATAAATGGGGGAATTCTACACAAATACAACTGATATGATAAAAAGATCATATTTTGAGATTAAGATAATATAAAGAATTGTTTTGGAAGGTGTGAACAGAAAGAAGATAATTTCGCAAAAAATTCATAACTGTTACTCATTTTTACACTCGATAAAACTTTATGTTCTCTGAACTTATTTATTAATTCCTTTCATATCTTCATTTGTCGTTTGAACGCATTTTTTGCTCATGAGAAACCATCTCCAGAACATTTATTATATTTTGAAGCTCTGTTGATTACTTACCCCAAGCGTTGAATCAACACAGCTGTAATAATACAGGAACTTAAAATTCTTAAGATAGTCTTCTACATTTGACTTAATGGCATAGTTAAGAAGGAAAATGCATTTCCAAAATTCATTTCTCATATATAGTAATGTTAATAATTGTGTTAGTAAAATGTTAATAATTTTACTATTGTCCTTCAACTGTAGATAATAAAAGCGATATCTGTACCACCTTGTTGTTCTTGTTACTTCTGATACTTGTCACAGACAAGTCATTTAGGGAGCACTTTTTGCTGAGTGGAGTAATTTTTCCCAAGATCACCTCGATAATTTGATACTCAGCACTATTAACCATCATATCAACCATGAGAGATTAATATTTTGTAAGAGAAATATTTTTGAAAATGCTCCAGGAAGCTGAAGTCGTAGTTTTATGAATGGAATCATACATATATCATTTACTTTAATCTTTATCTTTTGTTTAATAAATTGACTTTATGTATAAAACACGTTTGATTTATTTTTCGATCTTTATTTATTGTGGATATTTCGATATTGCACTTCGATCTTTATTTACTTTACATTATCCTTGATTTATGGACATGATTGTAGCTGCATGAGCAATCGATAAGTATGCCCAATCAAAGACAATATTATCATAATATTTTATTAACATTGTTTTATATGATAAATGAATTTTAGAATTTCATTCCCCTTCTTTACTATTCCATTAAGTCAAATATGTATTTCAGCAAATCCCTGTATTTATCGCTGTCAAGTGTTTTCGTTGCACTCATATCACTTCTGGGTCTCTCTAAAACTATACTAGGAAAAATGCAAATTCATTAAAGGTAGATTCAAAATGTATTACCTGCTTTTTGAATTCAAGATTTAAATAACATTATATTTTGCATCAAACATATCTCGAACATACAAATTTGAATGCTATAGATATAATACTAGTATTTAATCCATAGCATTCAAACTTATAACTAGCAATTATTATACTAGTAATAATCTTAAACGAATCATTAAACGTGCACTTATATATTTATTACTATTCAAAATTCGGTAAATTTTAGTGCCACTTATAAATATACTCTTTAAGAAAGTCATTCAACATTTATCATTTATTCAATTTCCAAACTAATTTGAATATACCATTTCATGATTTCAGTCTAAAATAAGTAAATAAAAGGAATATCAGCATTCATGTTCAAATTGAGTAATAAATGACATTGAATTTCGAGAAAATTTTGTTCCCAATTCGGGCAAGACTTAATTAAATAAAGTAATTAATTATTTCAAGTGCAAATAAAATCAACTCGTCTTTAGATTCCTTGAAATTTTGTAAAATATTAGAGAATCATTTTATTAATCTATTCATTTAAAAGAAACTATTTTTAGAACTTAAAATACCTTTCAAGTTCTAATATTTAGGAAATTCAGCCATTAGAAATAGAATCTTCAATGTTGTGAAAAGTTCTTTAAAAAGAAGGGTTTACTCTGTTAGTGACATTGGAGGAAATTGATAGTACTTCAAAAGACATTGCGTTCAGTTTAATTAACTGATTCTAGTTTCCTGACGTGAATTTCTTTCGGTTTAAACGAGTTAAGAGTTTATCACAAAAGGATGAGCTGAGAATATTCGGTTTATTAAAAAACGAAATACATAATCGAAAATTGTCTCTTGATATATTTGTTACAAGCTTTATTCTGCACTGTAACTGTATGCAAGTTTGAGAAGCAAAATGAATGTTAGCATTCTAATTAATTATTCATTGCAAGTACGAAAATAGTTTCCTTTATAATTAGATGTAAAAGATGTCTCGATTTTACTGAAATCCAAAATATTTGGATAATTATTTAAATTATTCAGTCGTATTGAAATTCTTTATTTTTAAATATGTTGTTTTCCTAAAGAAAGCCGCTTTAATTAACTGACACCAATTTTTAACACTTATTTATTTCCGTTGAAATGAACTAAAAATTCTCTAAAACGTAGACGGCGATGGGTAAATATAGTGTGACCTATGCTCGAAAGGGTTAAGATATTGTCTTTTATATTTGGAAGGCATGACCAAGAAATTAACACTACGATGTTTGTTTTGTGTTAACAGATCCCACTGCGTCTATTTTAAAAAGTAGAGCAAAGTTATGTGTTTTTTAACCCTCTCACATGGATGTTAATATTTTCTGTAGTATTACATAATTATTATTAAAAGGCAAGCTTCCCACTGCAATAAAATGTAAATAATGCCTAAATTTGACGGATATCAGATTATTTCAATAATTTAAATTATTTAGTCACAGAAAAATACTTTGTGTCACAATCATTTGTTGTTGATTTTTTGAATCATTTATTGCAACAATACAATCATTTGTTGTTGATTTTTTGAAGAATATTTTGTTGATTATACACTTTTTCTGACACAGTCATATCCTTTTTCGAAGCTACGCAAAGGCTGGCTGTTTTAAAGAACCTTGTGGTTTTTACTATTCTCAGATATATTGACTATTGTTTAAATCTACAACTCCTCCAAATTATCATACCACACTAATGTGAAAACGTTGGCACCTTAAAGTGAATAAAATTGCCAGAGTAGCTTAGTTGATAGGCCGTTGGATTCTTTGAGTAGCGATTTCGAATCCCGCCGACCAAATATTTCCCATGTATGTTTTGGTTGGGACACGAATAAATCTGTCTTGGTCACAAAGTCCTGCATTTCGAAACATTACCACTGGGAGTGATGTGAGAGGTGAATTTTCTCTGATTCAGGTCTAAATTATGATCTGTGAATGAAATGCATGAATGAAGTCTGCCTCGTAAAAAGGATTGCAACGTGTGAGCATTTAAGACGCACTCTTGGCCCTAGATGGCGCTATTGAAAGTGAAAACCGTTCTTCCGATTTAAAATGACTGACTTCGTCAGCGGGCTTGTTTATGACGTCATTAGAAACAACAATAATGATTAAAAGCAGTAGATTGCTGAAGAACTTTGTCTCAATATCGTAATCCTCCAGTCCTAACATCAATACGTTGTAAATCGAGGTCCCTTTTTTTGTAAATTCTTTCAGATATGATTGAAGAACAAATTTTTTTTTTGTAATGTGGCAATTATATTTTTTGTCCAACAGTATCTGCAACGAATGTTAGAAGAAAAGAATGAAATTCAAATTGGAAATCTAGATTAAAAGGAAAACCTTAGACTTTATTGAAAACAAAGCAGAACTTTTCCAGATATATTTTATTTTAGAAAATATTTCACTCTGTGAAACTTTTAATATAAGCAGACAAGGTTTCATTGTAATGAATGTGTGAGTAATTTTTTAAACGATAGAGAAAATCTGTTTTTCTTAATAACTTCAGTAGACGTTATTAAAATATTAAATAATGGATCTTTAATCAGCGGGCTTGTCATTGACAAGTCTCATTAGAAACAGCAACAACAAAATATGTTTTTTTAAATGAAATTTATTATTTTTAAAAGAAACCTAATACATTTTTGCATACAAACATAATACATTTTTATTTTTGATGTCTTGCTCTTTATATACTCATCGAAATAGCATTAAACAAGTGAAAACAACTCCTTAAATAATTCAACAAATAACTTTAAAAATAGATTTGATTAAAAAATAATTTCAAAAAGCTTCTTTAAAAATTTGTAATGTTTATAGTAAAGAAATATTGCAACAACTGTATATAACAACTGCAACAACGCGTAAATATATAATCAATTTTTCCAATACATTTGCCACCACTCAATATTTTTTTATATCCAGTTGAAAATGGAACTAATCGCATCATCTATCTAGCAGATAAGGCGGCACAAAAGTCCTCTTTTAAACTCAGCGGCGTGTTTGAAAGTCTTTCCTGTAATGCATTTCTTTTAGTAGTTTCATATTTTAACCTTCCGGTACATCGGCTTTCTATATATATTTATATCGCAGGGAGATTTTCTTTAGCTGTAATAGAAAAAGGATAGCATTTTTTTTTTTGTTTTATCGTATAAAGTGGTTGTTGGTTGGAATTCAAATTATCACCAGAGTATTGCCAATTTTGGAAGCAATCGAGTATGCAGTTTAATGATATTTGAACGAAAATGGTTTATATTTATTTTAACATAGTAAGAATTGCCCACTTTCAGGGATTTCCGTTTTTCGTACAGAAAAGATGTTTATTCGCTTTGAAATATGAAGTTACATATCTGTATTCTCATCTCGTTTTCGAAATTATTATTTAACATTTTTTTTTTCTCAAATGGATCTTCGTAGGAAATCAAGTTATTTTAGTATTTATTTAGCGATCATTCTTATTTTACTCTTATTTTAATTTACAAACTCTAAGTTTTCTATAAACTGTTTTTAAAGTTTAAAATACTTCAGTTATTTTTTATGTTATTTAAAAATTAATGTCTGTCATGCTTCTAACCTCCGCTTAGGTGTTACGGCATCATCATTGAAAGGAGATGAAGAGAAGAGAGAGGACAATTGTGTGGGTGTTGGTAGTGGCTCTTGTGGGAACTCTGAGAAACGAGTTTAAACTTTTGTTTTATTAAGCATATGTAAAAAGCTACCGATTATTTGATTCAAACGTATAATCATCTATAGTATTTAGAAAAGTGTTTTTACTTGTGACAAGGAACGTGACAAAAATGTTTGAGTTTCTTTTTCTTTTCATATGAATTGAATTTTAATCAATTCATGTCATTTAAAGTTAATATTCCGACGTTGTTATTGGCAACGGGCAGTATTTTTTTAACTTAAAAAAACATCCTAGGGCTTCGCTTTCCTACGAAGCGGGAATGCAGTATCTTCGCCAGTAAATTGAACACATGGACGGTGTGTATTAAAGAATAGTGTATAATAATATTACATGAAAGAATAAAGGACGCTATAGGAACGAATATTATACAGAATTTTTAATATTTAATGTACTTCCTCGTTTTATTTAATCATTTTTTTCCGACAAGGACGATTGGGCAATTTTGTTGAAGAAATGGCGAATTTTCTAGATTATCCCGACGTTGTTCTGTCTACGCCAGATGTATTCGGCCATGTAATTGTCGAACTGTCCAGCAACGTGGTTCATCCCCTGTAAAGATCTTTTAATGGCACTCCAGGCTCCCTCGATAGAATTTGTAAGAGCGCCTATTTAAGGATCTTTAAAAGTGAGACTGTGGTTTACCGTCAAATGATGGAATCATTCATTTTCAAGACATTTATATGATGACTAACAGTCTGAAATGATGGTGGTGCCCGGAAGAATACGCCTTTTTATTATCTCGAGCAAAACATCTGATGTCGCATTCAGGCACTACCTCAAAAAAGCAAACATTCGTATACCTTTTGATCCCGCCAAAATCCCATTGCCCTTCCACTACCTTTCCTCTGTTGTATTTCTTTTTACCGAATTTACTTTCATCTATTTCAACAATCATGTCCACACCACCGATTTTTCCCATCAAAAGCCAAACATACATCCTTCCATTCACCTCTGCAGAAATTCATCCAATCCAATTTTATGTCAATTTGGAATCTGGTAACCTTGTTTCGATTTAAGTAGAATATGTTCTGTTTGCTTTAAGTAAGGAAATTTGTACGTTACATTATTTCATCACCATGATATACGAATCATTTAATCAATTTGTTTACTTCATCTGTAAATACTTTGATACGTTTCTATCATCAATGTGTAAATCACCTCATGAAACACTCCGTCTTGTGTTGAGCAAAATAAACTGATTAAGAACACGAAAGTAGAGTTCCAAGTCGTAACACTTACCATTTGTGCTGCGTGTGGGGGAATAAGTGCAGAATATCTGAAGCTTTGAGGACGGAACATTGAGGTATTTCATCAAATTCGAATTTCACTTATGTGAATTTTTTTTACCTGTCCCCCCGTTCTTGTTTAACCATTACTAAATCGATTACATATTTACTTACCAGCCGGACCGGTACGACCAGTGTTTAACCGCCTGCGTGGTGCATTTTTCACAAAATCGCCAACTAGTCAACAACGTTCTTGCGCATGGTTTTCGGAGCGCGCTGAAAAAAAAGGCGCAAGACCATGGTTTTTGAGAAGATGATTTTGAAAAAGTAAACAGAATACCAGTTTTAAAAAGCTTAAATTTAAATAATGTATATCAATATCTAAAATTTTAAAACTGGAAAAGAACATTTAAAAACATGAATTTTAGGGAAATCAGATACAAACTGTAACACTATCACAAGGTAATACTTTTTTGCGCTACGAACTTATCAATGACCGTACATACTGAGCAGAGAATAGCTTAAAAAACTGAATGACTTTAAAATATAGATGAAAGTTCAAGAATAAGAGGCACTTTCTTACATTTATTACGTTTATTTTTCAGAACACCAATTTTAAAACTGAAGTCAAAACACGTTCAGACAACAGTTATTAGGTTACAGTTAATAAAGCTAATACTAAATAAAAAATAAGGTGGGAGGATGTCATGTCAACCTAATTTGTTCAAAAACAACTTAACCTACAAAAAACATTTTAAAATTTTTAGAAAAGAACACACAATGCATTTTTTACTTTTACAACTATGCACGCAAACTATTACTATAAATTTCCTAATTTTAAAATATAAATTTTCAAAGTTCAAAAAGAAACATTTACAGGTTCAGTCTTACAGGTAATTTTACAGTTCTCCCACCTTTTGTTTTTAAAACAGGTGCAGAGTCATTGTTTGAAGGTTCTTTTGAAACCTCATTCTTAACATCACCAAGTTTTATTTTGATTGTCTTCGAACCAGATTGAAGAAATTTCAAGTAGGACAATGATTTGCACTGGTCGTAAAAATTCTCCTTTAGAGGTTCGCAAGCGAATTAGTCTGGTAGTAACACCTTATTCTCTCGGTAACAATTCAATAACGCATCCTAAAAGCCAGTCATAGATATAACGAAAACAAAAATGCTTAATAACACATTGTTATTTTTCATCGTTTTTTTAATTTTTTCTCTCCTCAGAGGGACACAGCCCCCAAACTTTTTTACGCTTTTAATACATTTTAAAAGTACAACAAAAATAGTATTTTAATTTAAAAACATTTCGCTTGTGATGACATCTTAATAAGCCAGTACCTACCACTAAACATTGGTGGCCATTTTTGTATAGTGGATAAGTTGCTGGCTTACAAATCCAAAGGTCCCAGGTTCGATCCTTGGCGGAATTCAACCTACGTATTGGCACAATTCCGCCAACACATTACGCCAAATTGATGACCTTGGACGTGATGAATTTTCAACAGCTCTCTTGGCGCCATCTCTCCATCAGCAATGCAAAGCCGTCAGACTCACTCGACGCACCAACGCAAAGCCGTCAGACTCACTTGACGCACCAACGCAAAGCCGTCAGACTCACTTGACGCACCAACGCAAAGTCGTCAGACTCACTTGACGCAGCAGCAACGCTCATATACTAGCCATAACGCTTGGCGCAATAAAATCGTTCATCTCTCAACCGAACAAACTGGTAGGGGAGTATTGTGGTGACATCTTAATAAGCCAGTACCTACCACTAAACATCGGTGGCCATTTTTGTATAGTGGATAAGTTACTGGCTTACAAATCCGGAGGTCCCAGGTTCGATCCTTGGCGGAGTTCAACCTACGTATTGGCACAATTCCGCCAACACACCTACGCCAAACGCTTACCATTCGCATTTGTTTGATGTGAGCAGCTCATTCACTGGTCATGAGCTTGATCTATTGTCGTCGCCGACTGCATGATCTCTCTCTTAAAGGGTATAAACTTTAATGACGTCATTTTTGAAAGCCTCAAAGGTGTTAGGTCCAAATGAGTGATCGTGACTTTTCCTCCATACATATTCAAACAGGTAGGAATCAAAATAATCGGCCTTATGAGGAGTATTCCTCAAGGTCCTTTTGATCATCAATCACACTGATGTTTGTAAGGGCACCAGTTTCGGTATCTTTAAAATGAAGATTGTGTTGGACCTGAAGATGTACGAAGCCCTCATTCTTCAAACTATCATGGTCTTTCTTGCAATCGGATATGATTTCTGTGCCAGACAACACGCATTCTTTTATCACATTAACAAGTTCCTCAGATGTTCTGTTAAGAACCACTTTAAAAAAACATTTTTTTCGATCCTCTTTCCCTCCACCAAACACTCATTCAACCTTCACATACCTTCCTCTTCCATACTTCATTTTTCTGTATTTGCTCTCATTTATTTTAATAGTCGATCCCTCAATCATAGTACTCTCTTCAGTCAATTCAATCTGACAAACCTCTCTACAAAAGTTATGCCAATCAGTCACTGTTTTATCTGTCACATCAAATTCAGCGATATTATATTTTTGCATACACTGTTCTAACCATTTATCCGTCAATTTAAAAATATCACATATACTCAGATATTACTTCCAGTAAACCAAGAACCCTTCCTTACACTACGAGACATTCTTGCTGATTCAATTTGGACTGAGACCTACATTTTAATTCATAATCATCATTCAGCTTGGGTTGCTTGGCCAATTTCATTAGGTTCCCACACTTAGGACATCCATAACCTAAAGCAAGTCATTCTTCATTCATACACCAATCTAACACAAATTTCTTACCCTATAGAAGAAACAGTGCAAAATATCAGCTAGAGTATTTTACCTCATTCATGAAGTGATGAGTGAATTATATGTCTATCAAAATTTGAACCTAAAAAATATTTTGATGAAGTAGCTATTAAGTAACATAAAGTATTTAATTGACAATTACGATACATAAAGAATTTAACTGATAATTTTAAGCACTGTAAGATGGACGAACCAGCTGGTCACCGAAGGTGTCTAGTTACTTTATAAAATCCAGTTTTTCAAATCAGCGATTCTAGCGTATTTCGGAATTTCTCCTAGTTCAAATGCAACATATTAAGAGTCGCTTTTAAGTAATTTTGATAAAAACGACATTATTTTAAAGCTTTTCTGGCTAGATAATTTCACTTCTGAATTGTAATGTAATGTAATTTTAAATAAACATAGTACACTTTATTCGAAAATCCAATGTATAACGAGACACAAAGAATAATGGAGCTTACGTAGTTAATATCAAAACGAGAATTATCTGAAAACGATTAAATCACTTAAAAATATGATGCGCCTGCACGAAAAATATGCCGAATATAGTTACAAGTATTAAAGTAGCACTACAGAATAAACGGCAAAATGGACTTTCTGATAGAAGAAAAAATAGAAAAATATTTGAGATAATTATTTTAAACTTCAAAAATGACCTGAAGCAAAAGTTACAAAGGAAATTATTTCTAAACAAGAAAACTACAAAACAGTTTTAAAAAAGACTTGAAATGAAAATTATGATTTAAACCTTGTTAAGCTTTGAGTTTGGATATTTATGATTCCTATATTAAATGCAGAAGTGAGATTCTTAAAATCTAGTTCCCTAATGAGAAACAAACTTGTTTCAGAAAACTGCGTTCCATCGTCTTAACTATAATAAAATATTTATTTTAGTCAATTGCCAAAAAAATATGGAGTATAAGAAAGCATATTGAAAGTATCAAAAATACAAGAGAAGCCGAAGAAAGCAATGCGTTATGTATTGAAGTCGCAGTTAAGGGATGTTCTATGTGGGGAAAAAGTACATTTATCCGTGCAAATCTAATTAAAATAAAAATTATACTGTCAAACAGCTAATGATTTAAAGAGTTTTCAGTTTTGTTATTTTCAAATGTTACACAAGCATGTAAGTCTGATCTGAATTTTTAAAATGATTTAAAACGAAATTTATGATAAAAATTTTTGAAGATATATCAAAAATCTCTTAAGTGACGTTAGTAAAATATATATTTCATTTCGTAACGATTTGTTGACTTTAAAGTATGAAAGAAGCAAATAATAGAATAACAACAGTAACAAGAATGACACCACTCAAGCTAAAAGTTATTCTGCTAAAATGTTGATGCAACATCCTTTCCACCCTCGTCAATCCCCAAAGATATGATGAGTTGGATTGAACGGGTAATTTCTTTTCCATCGTCCCGCAGGATGCAGGAGGAGTTTTTTTCATCACGACCCTCCATTAATTTCACCACGAGAGCGTTTCCCACAAATATCGTAATTTCGGATCTTTTTGTTGTAGGAACACGTCTGTGACTTGTAATCGCACTTGATATTTCGCACTTGATGATACTGGTCGAAATTCCAACAGATATTTTTGGACCATTTTGAAGCATTTTTATAAAATGCTTTTCAAAAGAAGAGTAATATGTTTTCTCCTTGTGATGATATCTAGTTTTGAAATTAAAGCACCGAAATCAATTACATTTCATTTTAAAATGTCAAACCCAATAAAGCATTGTTTACAACATAATGGTGGGAGTATGTCTTAAATAACTAATCAACTACTAATTAATGTAGGACTCGGGAACCACTATTATTTTAACTTTATTGACTTTTAAAATTATATTAGGATGGACAATTATACTCCAAATCTAAATGTAATAGTATTTTTATTGTAGATTTGACAATTCCATCTCAACACCGTCTCCTTTCCGTCTGAGTTTTAAAAAAAGTTGGGTGGGCGGAGCAACCACTGTTGGTCATCAGACGGCCCTCTTCCTCTGTACGCCACAACAGTTCGACAAATCACCAAGACGTAGTTCTGGTACTACATTAATATAAAAGTTTTTATAAATTACGAAATCGCAATGTTTAAAAGAAAAAATACTACACTCAAAATGCTAATTACCGATTGCCAAATTTAATTGTCAAGTACTAGGACGTATTTTATATTAAAACTACAAGTAACAAAATGTAAGCATGATTATTAAATTTCATCTATATGCATTCAAAACCTTAAGAATATATCAAACTAGCCGCCTTTGGCCACCAGCTGGTTCACCAGTATTAAATTCAACTAAAAGTTTCAATGAAGTATTTCAGTGGCTTGTCTTCTAATAGCTTTTTCATCAAAATACTTTTAAGTTTCAAATTTCGAGTCATATAATTCACTCATAATATTATAAAAGCCTTAAACCATAATGCACTGTATATTTAATTTTCCCTCAGCTCCCGAAAAGTTTTTTGAAATAAGAAACTAAAAAGAATGAATTTGAATTGATATAGAGTTTTTTCAATGGAGCCAGTCATTTTTTTTCTAAATGTGGTTATAGAAAACTTAGTCGTTGAGCGTTTAAATCTTAAATGAAAAATATGGTTGAAATATTTTCTACAATTTTTTAAAAAATAGATACTTAATTTATAGATTATTTATCAATAAGAATTTTTTTTGGAACTTGGACTTGATGTAAAAATTAATTTTGTACGCTATTATTATCAAAAGTTAACTAAAAAAAGTGCCAAAGTTTCGCTTGGTTACAGTTCAAATACTAATGAAAAAATCAGAAATAGTTCCATGCAGCTCATTCGCAATTTTCAAAGCATTCATAAACCAAATTTGGTAGCTGTAGGTCAAAAGGTTTGTCCTACAGAGCGATTAAGCACACATATGTATCTATTAAAAATATAGATATAGATAAATAAATTTATTCAATTACATCCTGAAATAAAAAGAAATATTACATTGATGGTATATTTACAAAAATGAAAAGTGAGTACAATAAATGAAATATTTAAGAAGAGAATGTAGTATCTTTAAATACTACTGATATTTTGAAAAGAATTCCAAAACTAATTCTTATTACTGTTATCATTATTTGTCTTCATATTCAAATATAATTAATTTAACTATTTATTCATATAGAATTACAATTTTATATACTCTATATACAATGTTTTTAGTTTTTCCTTGTGGTGCAAGGATATACAAATTTTTACTGTCACCGACTCTCGAGCAGCCAACCTATAGCTATCCGTGTGAAAAGCAAGGCTTTTGTAAAGCTAAGCCTACTACTTTTAAAGTTTAGCCTTGAGATTTGTTAATGCTCATACCAAAACTCAGTTTAACTGGGAATTGAATTCTTTTAAACAGAAATGAGAAATCAGATGGTGTATGAGGGATCCGTGGGATATAGACACCCTTCTCTGCTGATTGGCCTGTAAATATGGTTGCTTAAATAAAGTTTGGTATCAATTTCTTCATAATTAGTCTTGTTCCATTACAGAGAGTTGGAGGATCTAGATTTCTCAAAAGCATTATAGGTGCACCAATCTTTAACTCCAGTTTCAGTGAATTTAGAAATTCTGTTAGATAATTAACTACCTGATTTACTTCAATTACGGAGTCAAAAGATTTGACTATTTTAATTTTCCCTGGTTATTTCCTTAATAAATGATAATTTATCACCTTAACACCCTCATTCATTGAAGAGAGAATAGCTCTTTCACATATCCTTTAAATATCACAACAATTTCAATATTGGAAATACTCTATCCTGAAAATACTCCATGGTTTCTACAATGTTACCAATATTTTTCAAAGATATCAATCCTGAATTATCAATTGTCGTAGTTCCATTACCGAGGTGAAATAGGTTTTCAGCGAATTGCTCGGAGGAAATATGACCTATAAGAAGAACTCTCATGTTCGTTTTCAATCCAAATATTTGAACTTTTTTCCAAATATAAGATGCTTTTATCGATGCATTCATTTCATCTTTTTTTTGTGTCTCGTGGAACGACAGGCAAAGTTTGGCGAAAATTACCAGATAAAACGATAGTTACACCACCCATGCACTTGCTATTCTGAAAAGTATCTTGCATAGCTGTATTAAGAGATTCCAATGCTTGCTTATGTGCCATTGTATATTCATCCCATACAATTAATTTACTCTTCTTAAGCAATTTTGCTGTATCTGAATTTCGTGACATGTTGCAAACTGGATTTTCAACAAACGATAAATTTCTTGGCAATTTGAAAACTGAATGAGCTGTTCTTCGGCCCGTCAAGACAGTTGCAGACAATGCCAGAAGAAGCTACTGCAAGAGCAATTAGATTCTTTTATCTAATTTTTGCTAATAAAAGATTAATTAAATAAGTTTTACCTATTCCAACCTATAGCATCTAAAAAGAATATACCATCAATTTCTGTAAAAACTGCAGATGCAATTTTTTCAAAAGCAAGTCTTTGATCTTCAGTCAGACTAGGATCATTTGTTTCAATATATGATGTTAGTTGAGGAATGTTGTAACATGTCTGTCTTACTATTTCATAATTTAAACTGTTATTGATATCCTGGTGTACTATGGAAATCCAAACACTGTTAATCCCAATGCTTTAATTTTATCTTCAAGAGCAAGCAAAGCTTTATTAAATATTTCATCACTGTAAGCTATATCCATAATTATAATTGTAATTCTTGTTTTGTGCAAAATGTCTTCCTACATATTTTCTCTATGTAAGTTCCATAATTGTACAAGATTTGATACGCAGCAAGTTTGATGAATAACTGCATATAGGTCTCGCAACATTCGCCCTGAATGCGTTGTTGCAGCTTCATCTAACGTACTTTTTAAGTTAGTATCACCAAGAAAACCTCTCCGTTTGCAAGCCTGTTTGTAAATTTCACAAAAAATTCCAATTAACGTTTTCAAAACAGAAAAAGATGTTGGGCCTATAACCTCATGAAGTAATAATCGTAGATGGATGAATGGTATAGACCCAACCAAGAGCTTCACTTAAATCCTGGGTGATCAGGTATAACTTGCCTAGATTTTATAGGATCCCGTTTTTTGTTGCTTTTATTTCAAATATAATTTTTAGGAATTTGATGGTATAATAAAGATAGAGCAATTCATCACTTTGACATAAAGAGAAAAAGGCAATTAAAAGTAGTTTCTTGTGGAGCTTGCTAGTGTTCTAAAACATTTTCTTTTGTGAAGTAAACTCTGGCCATTTTCGAGATGAATATTTAAATGAACAACAGTGGGATGTCTTTCGGGAATAGGAAAACCCCATATTCTCCAAATTGCTTCATTTCTGCAGATATCATCCTATTTAGTAAGTTTGAATTTCGTCATACTGAATGTCATTATTTTTAAAATTAAATATAGCCATATCAGAGCCTTTGTTTATGTATTTACACACATATTTGATATATTTTATAGAGCTGCTGTATTCGACGTTTATATGTGCATTGAATGCTTTTGATAACAATGGACAGAAAGGAACAATCCATCTATTATCTATCACAGAGTCACGAACTTTCTTTGTTTCTTGCCCTCTGTCTTCAGGTTTCCGTCTGCGTTAAAGTGAATATCAGTCATGACCAGTATGTGTTTCTGTTAGAAAATCTCTTGGATACATTTTTGAACATTTTCCATCTTTCATGTTTGGTGACAGAGGATTAATGCTCGCACAGGGTCCATGTATCATCTGTGTCTTAATAACGTTGTATAATATTGGGTCAATTTCAGGATTTGGTAATTCGGCAGTAATTAAGGCATCAATATTATGAGCATAGAATTTTTCTTTAAACTATAGAAGAATATGTGCATATGGAAGTCCACGCTTCTGCCTCTCCATTGCATAAATGATCTTATTTCTCCAAACCAGCGGGTGACCGAGCTCCGCTCGGAGAAAACAGGTATCGAAGCTAACTCGAAGATTTAAATTTTCAATTGTGATTTATCAAAACAATACATGCCATAAGAAAAATTTGTGAAACCATTGGTGAAGATGTGAAAGATGCGGTTTCAGATGGTCCCGACATGTTCAATTGGTCACTGTTCACAACGAATTCGTAAATTTGCTTCC